>JAODAL010033452.1:0-45544 GCA_025379985.1 Phyllomedusa bahiana
AAACACGATAAGTAACGCTAACGTGTTTCGGAAGTAAACTTCCTTAATTCATAGCAATAGATACTGAGTAGCAAAGAAACTTATATATGCTATCCAATCAACAAACAGAGCACCTAGTTTATAGAAACTAGCCACAGTGTTTAACTCTTGTAATGCTGGCCAAGGCAGTGTGACATTGTATTGGGATTGAAATACCAGGGACCGCTTTTTTGTCCGCTAATATTTAAATTTTCTCCTGCTGTATTATTATGGAATATCAGATTCAAGTAATCCACTCAATCCCTGTGTGACCATTGTATTGGGATTGAATAGCAAGACCCGCTTTTTTGTGCGCTATTATTAAATTATCTCCTGCGTTTTATATAGGGAATTTCAGATTCAGTAGAGCCACTCAATCCTGGTTGATCCCGTTGTATTGGATTGAAATACAGACCGTTTTTTGTCCGCTATTATTTAAATTTCTCCTGCTGTATTATTAGGGAATATCAGATTCAAGTCATCCACTCAATCCTGTTAGTGTTGTACTTGGAATACAAATACAATGGGGCACATGTATGAATCCCGCCGGGTCGGGGCACACCTTTCCCTCCGCCATTTTTTTCCCGGCGGAATCTTTCCCTATTTATGTCGGGGCCGGGGCGCGTCAACATTCAAAGTAAAGTCCGCCGCGCCTCGCCACAGTGGTTTTAGTTGTCGCAGTGCTGGGTGCCAAGGCCGCAGTGCGGGGCTGCGCCTATGATTCGGCACCGGAGTAGTGCACTCATACATGAGGGAAAAGTCCCGCCGCGCCCCGCCATGTTTGGCGCAGTCGGCTGAGACCGAAGGCGCAGTGCTGCGCTGCGCCTATGATTCGCCGCGGATGAAGCGCCTCATACATGCGTGGCCCCCCCCCAAAAGATCCCCTGCGCCTCGACCCAGTGTTTGTGGGCACAGTACGGGACAAAGGGCACAGTGGGCAGGAACTTAGGCTCCGTGCGGGGCTGCGCCGAGAAAAACAGTTCCATGCGAGACAGGCTGGAACAGCGAGAAATCATTCCAGATGTCAGTGTGGGGTGCGGGAGTATTAATCAAAAATCGCCTTTATAAAGGCGTTCAACAATCTCAGGAAAAAAGAGCTGAACCTAAAAAATAAAAAAATACATAAAACAAATCACTTTCCAATAATCCTAATTCAAGAATTAGGTATATTGGAAATTGCGGGAAATACAAAATTCAAAATCAGAAAAGCTATTCTAATTGGTATCATAAACCCGCCAATCAGAAAATAGGAACGACAAAGACCCATTAAATCCTATAGGAGAAGTTTGGACAATCAAGAATAGGAGCGACAGAGGCCCATACTAACCTATGAAAGGAGTTAATTTACCCAATCAGAATAGGAGCGACAAAGTCCATTATATCCTATGGAGAAGTTTGGACCAAGATAAAAACAAAGGCTGGTACAGTTCAAATACATTAAAAAGACAGTAAATGATAGATATGGCTGATCAGAGCAGGTGCTTGCTATCCAGCCAATCTAGAACGTAGGCTACTTCTCCAATTTATAGTCTATGGATATATGGCGCCTACTGAATCTTCGGAGCGCTCAGCCGCCTTGCGGCAATGAAGATTAATAAAAAAAGAATTTTAATAAATGTAAATTGACATTATCTAGATTAAGAGCAGAACCCTTCTTTACGAAATAAAGCAGTTAAAAACCCGAACAAACGCGTTTGTCAGCCGAGACCCAGCGCTACAAAGGGATGCTATAGAGAAATCGCCGTGAAAAACATAAATCAAATTGTTAAGGCTATCTCATTGACGGGCCAGCCAATCAGAAATAGAGCCGACATAACCCATTAATATCCTATGAGAAGTTTGAACCAATCAGAATAGTGAGCGACAATGTCCCATTAAATCCTATGGAGATATTGACCCAATCATATTCAAAGTGCTGTCCATAAAAATGCAGGAAACGAGCTGATTGTGTATGAAGCGGTGGGGGGCTCGTCCAGCTTAGCCAATCAGGAGCGCGAGCTAAACTTACCAGATAGGTTTTCTATGGGAAAAGAAATTCGAGAAATAAAATCAAAAAATCAATGATTATTTTCTAATAATCGTTAGCCAAATCAATAGTAAAGGTTGCAACGAAAATGAAAGGAAATAAACATGAATTTATTTAATATAATATATTTTTTTTAGATACCTCCCATATTATCATATTCAGTTTATAACACATCGGGACAACTTCTGTAGTGTTATAATTTGATTTCCGGCGTGAACAGTTTTATTTCAGATTGCATTAGAAACACCCATAGGAGCGTCCGCTTCGCATCTCCTATTGGTTCCAAATAACGCTCCCTTTTACTTATGCCAATCACAGAGGCGCTCTCAGAATTTCTTTTCCCCATAGAATCTCTATGAAAGTAGCTCGCGCTCTGATGGCTAACTGGACGAGCCCCCGCCGCTTTCAACGCAATCATCTCGATTCTGCAATTTTTACTGATTTGAACTGTCCCGCCTTTGAATATGATTGGTCAATTTTTCCTCCATAGGATATAATGGGACATTGCGCTCCAATTCTGATAGTCAATTCTCCTCCATAGGTTATAATGGGACATTGTTGCTCCTATTCTGATTGCTGGTTTAATTATGCCGTACCAATGAAAATATCTAAACAATTTGAATTACTGTATTTCCCCCCGGCAATTCTCTCTATTTGCTATTCCTATGCAGCGCCGTCTCGGCGACAAACCGTTGTTCGTGTTTTTTAACTGCTTTATTTGTAAGAAGGGTTTCTGCTCTTCATAACTGATAATGTTTTAACACTTAATAAAAAAATGACTTTTTTTGTTTTATAATACTTCATGCCGCAAAGCGCTGAGAAGCCGAGTTTTAGAGCGCCCATCTCCTCCATAGACTAAATGGGAGCAGTAGCTCACTCTCTGATTGGCTGGGATAGCAAGCCACCGCAAGCTAACCAATCAGCTCTATTTCTGGTCATTTTACTGTATTTTGAAACTGTCCCGCCTTTGATTTGATTGGTCCCAAACTTCTCCATAGGATATAATGGGACATTGTCGGCTCCCTATTCTGATTGGGTTAATACTCCTTCATAGGTTAGAATTGGCCACTGTCGCTCCTATTCTGATTGTCCAAACTTCTCCATAGGATATAATGGGTCTATGTCTCAACTTCCCTATTCTGATTGGCTGGCTTCGCCGGGACCAATAGAATAGCTAAACAATTTGAATACTTGTATTCCCGCAAATTTCTCTATTGCAATTCCCTATGTAGCGCCGGTCTCGGCGACAAACGCGTTTGTGACGGGTTTTTTATAACTGCTTTATTTGTAAAGAAGGGTTTTTGCATCTTTATCTGATAATGTTTTACATTTAATCAAAAATAATTTTTTGATTAATACTTCATGCGGCACGCACGCTGATGTGCCGAGATTTCAGTGCGCCATCTCTCCATAACTATAATGGAGAAGTAGCTCAAGCTCTGATTGGCTGGGATAGCCAAGCACAACCGCTAGCTAGCCAATCAGCTCATTTCTGTCTATTTTTACTGTATTTTGAATTATCCCCCGTGGATTCAGATTGGCTAAACTTATCCATAGACTAGAATGGGTCTTTGGTCGCTCCTATTCTGATTGGCCGAGCTAGCCAAGCCCCCGCTAGATCAGCCAATCATCTCTTTTCTGTCTTTTTAAACTGTATTTTGAATATCCCGCCGTGATTCTGATTGTCAATCCTCCCCATAAGGTTTTTAATGGTTCACAGTCTGCTCCTAATCTGATTGCAGGTTAAGCCTACCAATGAAATTGGTTTCTAGAATTTGAATTAACCTGTAAATTCCCGGCCAATTTCCCAATATCATAATTCTTGATATTGGCAGTTCTAGATTTTTTTGGAAAGTTTTTTTTTTTAAAGTATGTTTTTTTTTTTTGTTAGCTTTTTTTATATTTTTTTTCCGCCTTTTTTTAAAGCGATTTTTTCGGATTCATCTCCGGCATGGGAGGGGGAGTGCCGGTTTTCTGTCCGATCTTCGATCTGCTCCTGCAGGTTCGGATTTGTTCACTTGCCACTGTCGGGGTTTTTAGCCCAAAAAAAAAGGTTTTGACTGTCGGAGCTCCCCGAGCGTTTTGACTGCGCCTCGTTTTGCCGACTCCCATCGTACATGCTCAGAGTTTTGAGCGCGCGCTCCCGCCCCGGAACGCCTACCCCCGCCCAAACCGCGCCCACTGCCCGCCCTTATGCGGGGCGCGCGAAAGGGTGCGAACACTGGCCAAAAAACTGAATCCCCCCCTTCGACAGCGGGTTCGGTGGGGGCGCAGTATACGCCAAAAAAAAGGGTGAAAGCCGATCTACATGTCGCCCAAAGTGTTTTTTGCCCCGCCATTATACATTTAAATTTCCCCTGTTTTTCAGTAGGGAATTTTATATCAAGGATCTCTAAGCCTGTTAGTGGTCCATTTGGATCAAATAGAGTGTGTTTTTTTCCCCCCTTATTTTCAAAAATTTCCCGTTCACTTCTGGGGGGAATTTAAACCAGGGGTAATTTTCCTTTTTTTGTTTGGGGTGAAATACAGGTTGCGTTATTTCGCACATGAAGCCCGAAATCCATCAATTTTTGACCAGTGGGGGGGTTTTTTAATCTGGGCCAAGAGTTTTAATTTATTCCCTTTTTTTTAGAATTAAATCCCGGTTTTGTTTTTCACCCCTACATACATCTCAAAACCGCCCCTTGGGATATTGCTATTTGTGACAAACAGTTTAATTTTTCATTTATTGTGGGGATTCGTTAAATCTAAACATTGGGGCCCCCCAAAAAGATGAAGAGGGTGTCATCGAATTTTGCTTTTGGCCCTCATTTTTGCATTGTTTTATCTTTTTTGTTCCCTTTCATTTGCTTAATAATCCATCATTGCTAAAGCCAAAAAGAAACAGGAGTTGAACCCAAAAATAACTAAATAGAATATTTGCATATGTTCTGTGTTTTGTATCCACTCCACAGGTTAAAAAAAGGGGAAAACCAAACATAGTGGCAATATCATAGAGTGGTGGAGGATGGAAACAGCTTTTAGAAAACCCCCAGATGTGGTCGACTGAGAGAGTGCTTCAGTTTGGCAGCAGCCTGAAGGAGACTTGAGGGGTGAAGTGGCAGCCAGCATCAGGGAGGCTATGTAATGGCCAGTGTGAAGAGTGGGGAGGTGGTGGACAGTACCAGTCCTGGGTTAAAGATGGTAGGTGGTAGAAGAGTAGGCTGGCAGCAGATGTGTGGAATCAGGTTGGTGGCAGCATCAGAATAGTAGCTGAGGCAGGTAGCCAAAAGAATCCATGGTTTGGGGTCTGCTCCAGGTGCTGTTGCTGGTGTGTACCTAAATCACTAGGAGATGAAGAAAGCTGCTCATCGACAACTCCAGACTCAGGTTGCTGCTGATTGGAGCTGTATGATCGTAACCCCCATCCTCCAACAGCAGCCATGGCAGTTGGTACAATGAGCGTTGATGAACCCACCCGGTCAGACCTGCTTTTTAGAGGCTGGACTATGGCCGCAGATAGGCAGCGGCTAAATGACTGTATAGGAGTCTATATAGTAGTTGACGTTGACTCCATCTTGGCAAGGTGAAAAAATGACCCATTTGGCGACTGGTAACAAGGTTCAAGAGGGTGGTGAGCAGAAGTCATCCCTCTTCCGATGTGTTGACAATTAAAGCTGTCACTATCCAGGCAAATCAGCATGCAGCGGGCCATATGCAAAAATGACTCTGAGGGACTCACTGCCTCCCATCTCCGCTGTATACTGCCACATGTATTTGGGTACATCTTCCTCATCTTCCTAATCCTCCGGTAGATCTGCTCCTCTCCTGTCAACCTAAATAAAAAAAACAGACAGTGTCGTCAGACATGCTTGTGCTCCAATGTCTTCCTCCGTCCAGTTCAACCCCCACTAGGACTCATGTGGCCGTGAGATGTAGTCGCCCCACATCTCCAGTCCCTGACCAGACAGATTTTGTAGCATCTGTTTCCCAGGGCTTGAAGCAGTGGAATGACATTATCATCCTGTAGTCCTGGCGACTGACAAAAATAACGTGTTCTCTCAAAAGGCCTGAGCAAACGGCAGGTGTCACGGATGAGCTGCCACTGCTTGACATCAAAACTCTGTCCACTTTGATCATCAAAAAATCGTTATTGGTCTTTATCTACTCATCAATTTCCCCTGTTCATCTAATTTCCCCCTGTTTTTATAAATATTTATTCATGTTCATCATTTTCCCCCTGTTTTTTAAATATATTTTATTCATGTTCAACAAATTCCCCGGTTCATACAATTTCTTTTTTTACTCTGTATATAGTTTCTCTGTTCTGTTTAGCTCAAGGAGTGTGTGGTGGCATTGTAAGAAATGGCAGACGTGAATGCAAAGTTTCCTGGCAGTTCTTTGAATGGTGCAGGAGTCCACCTCTTGAAAAGGGAGGGACTGCATTACCACTACTAGGACAGGAGCCACAGTCACCTTATGCACTTAGGGATGGCTAGCGATACTGCTGTCTCTTGGCCATCGTCTCGGTGACCGACTGCTGGCACCATGAGTGCCAAGGTGCAGGAGTATCTGGACCGGTAGATGATGTAAAGACAGGGAGTTGTCTTTGACAGAGGATGGTGAAGCTTTGACTGCTGAAATGGGAGGCGTGCCTTGGGTGGCTGCTGCTGTTGGGCTGGATGGACCCCCACATATGAGGACTCGTTTCTCCCAGGCCACTGTATGGTCGACCACTGATGATGTTGATGCAGGGCTGTGGTGCCACCGTTAGGTCCCTGGTCATGCTTTACTTTCTGTCCACAGATTCGACATATAGCCATGTTCGCCTCCCCTGCCTGCTGTCTTGTCAAAAAAATTCCACACCGCCGAGTAGGTGATTTTACCACCAATGCTCCGCACTGACTGACTGTTCCCGCGCTGCCTTGGTGAGGCCTGTGCTGCTACTTTCTGGACTGCAAAGTGGGTGGTCTAAATGTGGACCGTTTGGCTCCCAACCCGCACTGCTGCCTACTCTGCTGACTCCGGCCACACTACCGAATGCGGGCTGGCGCCACGTCTGACACGCAAGCTGCGCTCTCTTCTCCCAATGAATAGTGATGATAGCCATTCTACAGTCTGGGTCAGCCTCATTTTCATATTTTTATTATCCTTTTTTTATAGCCAATCACTGGCTTTCAATACCACCTGATGAACCAACTTTAACATCTCGCCCAGACATTAACTCTCTACTGTCCAAGATCCCAGATGTCTGTGTCCAAATCCTCCCTCCTTCTCCTCCCGTCTCCTAAGACTAATGTAGAGAAAACTGGATGCTTCCAGGGCCGAGAAAATGGGTAGTCGTGGGAGGTAGGCAAACCGCTAGGGCGCCATTCATCCCAGTCAGGAAGGGGGCACCAGGAGGCATGGAGTGGGATGAATTTTCCATTTGGTGGGCCACTTTAATGCCTTGTTAACTAGGACACAGAATACTTTTTCCAGTCTTGCTTGCTTCAAACTGCTCCCAAGTGCCATCGGCTACATCGATTAGAGTTTTCTTTCACCTCTGTGTGAGATTTGTATCTGATATCATAAATGTTTTCGCTGTACAGACTCTATCTTTATTTGAGTATGTGTGGATTACCTAGAGAGAGATATATATAGAGTATTGTAGACTCCCCCCCATCACTCTCTAGAGCTTTTGACTGTGTGTGGTGTGTGTGTCCTATATAGATATGTGTGTGTGTGGTATGTTGGGTGCGAGCTTGTGAAGTAATTGAGTGTCATTGTGTGTAGGATCGACATCTATCTATGCTGACTATGTCGACACAGTGTGTGTGTTTTGTGTATTCTTGTTTTGTATCGGGGATTCTATAGTGTCTGATGTATGAGTGATTTTCTGTATTTGAGTATATTTTAAGTTTGATATCATGTATAGTGGTGCAGAGGTAATTAGTTATAAATTCCTTAAGAGTCCCTGTTGGGAGTAATAGAGATAGAGATAGAGAGTATCTCTGGCTGTGGGAAGGCAATTGGGACAGAGATGGGTTGAGGACAGGTGAGGGGACCCTCACTGCTTACTGGGCCATGTCCACTAGGGGTTGTGTGTGACAACCCACGACTCTGGCTGGGGTGTTAATATGTCATATGGGATAATGTGTTTGACCTAGTCGTGGTCAATCACATGGCTCACTAGACACCGGAAGCCTGTGGACTCGCAGGGGATGACCCCTGCTTTGACGTCCCCTTACTGTGCTGAGCCTGTGGCAGCTCCAGGAACCTACAATTGTGTTACTTTCGTCTCTATTGTAGTATCTGGACCTCAGCTCGGTTCTTAAGCTGGCGCTGACTTTTACCTTTGTCTGGCTGCATTCCCTCTTCCAGTTATTTGGTCAGTTTTTGCCCCTGTAAGTGCCTTTGGGAATTGAAGGTGAAAGCGATTCTAACAGCCGGCGCGCAGTCATGTGGTGCATACTACAACACAGCATTGTATGAAGACCAAACCAAGCTTCCTTTGCATATTGAGCATGGCACAATGTTCTTAAGCACCCTACAGGCTCTCTACAGCCAGGAAATAGCTGTTTTTTAACGCAATTCGCCGCAAATATATTTGGGTCTAAACGAATTTTGTCGGAAAATTTTGCGCACTCGGCGAATCAAATTTTTGAGAAATTCGCCTATCTCTAATCAGGAACACTGAAAAATATTTTTTAGAATTATAAAATAAAGATCCTGAATGCAGTGGCTACTGCACTCATATCTGCTTCCTGTCAACAGTACCCATGCAGTTTGGGAAATCGGCTATAGATTTAAACCTTTTTGGCGATCTGTAGCCAAAACTCCAGGGAGGGGCTAGGCATCACAATTGATTGTAAGTGCTACCACATCTTTTCACAAGTGTAACACACTATCATGACAATGGTGAATTTTCCAACCTGGAATTGGAGGTGTTGGGAACTATAGTTCTCTCCAGTTGCCAGTAACCGAAAATATCAATTTAAAAAACATTTATTAATTTGGTATTATTGAAAATATTGACCAGTAAACAGCTTTAAAGTACAATTCTAATCACCATTTAGATAACATGACCAGAATATAGGCAACAAGACGATTATTGTGAGGGAAAACATACCGCAAAGCTATGAGCAGTCTTTTGCTGCCATTTATGGCATCCATGTATCCTGTCTACTGATATGTGGACCCATAATGTCCACTAGCTTATGGAAGGCTTCAACTGACATGTGTGTGAAGTAAAAAAAAAATTCGGGGAAACTACAAGAAAAAATATTAAAGTCATTATATGATATTCACTATACAGAAATAGAAATACAATCGGATAATTACATTAATACAGTCTTTACAAAGTAAAAGACAAGTTTATACCTTCTTAATTCAGAATATAATTGTCCAATGTGTCCTCGTTCGTATCGCAACTCGTCTATTGGGTGGACTCAGTAGCGACACCTTTTCACAGCCTGTACAGACAAGTGACATAACGTTATTAGTGAGAAAATACCTGTGACTACACGTTATTAGCGACAAAATATCGGTGACTACACGTTATTAGCAACAAAATATTGGTGACTACACGTTATTAGCGACAAAATACCAGCAACTACATGATTAGATATAAATGCAAAAGTGAGCTTTACATACCCTTCTACGCCGGCGACGGACCATCACATTGTGAAGCACTCCCATTAACAAACGCATTTCCCGTCAACGTACTTTAATGTGCAGTAGAGCTCAGTCCACATGCTGCTGTTTCTCATCACTACTGGAATCTGATGTCGCAATTATAAGGGATTGACTAATTTTAAAAAAATTGTTAAAAATTAGCACACTGGAGCAGACAAAACACATGACTGTAGCCAATGCACTCAAAATGGCAATTGTGACCTAAAAGGGAGTGACTTTTAAACTCCACCTGTAGACTGGATGTTGTAGGCTAGAATTGTGCATACATTAGAAAACTGACTGAAAACTGTTAAAAAAAGTCCAAAAAGCTTGCCAAAAACGTGACAAAAAACTAAAACCACCAAAAAAAGGTTGTTTTTTTCTGATGCTTTTGCCACAAACTGGACAAAAAACTCAGTTTTATGAATGGTTTTATGATTTGGTTTCCTCTGAGTTTTTTGTCCTATGCTGTGTGGCTCTAGCCTAAGAAGGAATACCCGACTACAGCTATAAGATTTGTTGCTAGTTTTGTCAAGGACAAGATAACATTTCTTTTGAAGCTTATAGATTGTTATGGGAAAGACAGTAAAAATATAATTTACTGCCAACAATTGCAGCATGATTTAAAGCATATGTCTTACCTTAGTGCAATCCTGATTTTACCTATCATTAATCAGCAAACATCTGTTCTAGTCACCAACGTATAGAACCAACAAAGCAAATAAATCAACCTGTTGGAGATATAAGGGACATTAGCTTGTATCCATTTCAGAGCTTTAACAAAACTTCCCAAGATGTAACAAAATATGAAATATGTGCGAGTGACATTGTCAGAAACAGTATGGAAGCATTCATGTGAGAAGTGTGTGATTCTCAGGTCATGCGTAGTTCATATTTAGCAGGAATAGAAACAGACAGAATTTGTGCCATATTGTTTTCATTAATAACCAAGTGAAAACTGTTAACAGATTTCTAACACGTTTTGTCATATCACTAAATTAATATGAAAGTATGGTATGAGATATGCAAATAGGACCAAATGTAGTGTTTAATCCCACTCTAATTGTGAAAGTCATGAGAATGATGTCTAAAAGACAAGCATTTATGATTGTTCATGCGGCATGTATATAGCTTTACATAGTTCTGATTTACATTAAGCATTATTAGGCTTCTATAAAAGTTCAATATGTCAGCAATGAGATTAAGGCCGTGTTCACACGGCTTATTCCCGACGGATTTGTGCGCCGTATTGAGCGCACAAATCCGCCGTGAATAAGGGGCGGGACGGGGGCGGGGCCGGAGCGCGGCGGGGGCGCCGCTCCCGGCCCCATAGACAAATGCATTGTTTACGCCGCGTCCGCACCGTAAATAAGGGTTGCATGTCACTTTCTCCCCCCGCGGTGGATTTGCCGAGCGGGGAGGAGCGACGGAATCCACTGTTCTCTTAGAGCAGTGGATTACCGTAATTGCTGCTGCGGATTGACGCCGTACTGAAGCGCAAATCCGGCGCGCAGTACGGCGCCAATCCACGGCAGAATAAACCGTGTGAACGGGGCCTAACTGTTGCCAGTCATTGAAAATCTTCGGCTACCCTCTCCATTAAATAAATTCTTCACAGAGTCAACTTTCAATACAGGTGTGAAACTTCCCTCGCAGTCCCCCACCCCCATGCAGTTTCTAAAATAAGGGATCTGCACTGAGTCAACCTATTTTGAGAAGTTATAATTCTTAGATTGCGTCGCTATATCCAACCAAAATAATGGATTTTTCCGTATGGTAATGTTGAATTCAAGATGGGTATGCTGAATTTCTTATAGGTACTAAAGACTTAACACAATGGTTCTGTAACGGTCAGGAGGTGGATCCACTGGACCACCGCAGGCAATGGCGTAAGCCCACACCATGGAGTGGAATCTAAGTGGGTCCCGGTATTCACCAAAGCACGCTGCAAAGCGGGATGGTCTTGCTGCGGCGGGATTCCACCAGGTCACTACCACTGGCGGGGCTTGCCTGCGGTGGCGGCCAAGGGTAGGAGAGGTACAGGATTGGCAGTCAGGCTCGTAGTCATGGACGGGCAGGAGGTCAGGACAGGCAGCAAGGTTCGTAAACGGTAGACAAGCAGGAGGTCAGGGCAGGCGTCAGATGTAAGCAGGCGGTCGGTACACGGTATGGCAAGACAGGAACACTTAGGAAGCTTTCACCAACGGGATATACACAAAGGATCCGGCGAAGGCCGGCAGGAAGGGGCCGGACTAAATAGGAGCAGTGCCCGGCAATGACCAATTACCGGCGCACTGCCCCTTTAAATTCAAACTGCCGGCGCGCGCGCGCCCCTAGGGGCGGAGCCACGCACCAGGAGACGGAGACAGACAGAGCAGGAGCGCGGCCGGGTAAGTGAACGCCGGAGGGGGCCGAGACATGAGCGGAACCCGACGTGCGGGACGGGGCTCCGCTGGGAGCAAGGGCACGGACGCGCCTGCGACCCGGGACAGTGGTCGCAGGGGCGTCCGTGACAGGTTCCTTTTCCTGATTCATCTCCTTCTATGTACTAGAATATGCACTCTGATAGAGGATTGACTATGGCAATGTTCTTTGCTTATCCACCTGAATATATGTTATTATTACAATCTGTAGTTTGTTTTTTTTTAACTGCAAAATCAATAAAATTTCAAGATTAAAAAAAAAAAAAAAGTCCAATAGGTCTCTACTGTACCTCGAAAGGTCTCTATTTTCATATGAGTCAATCATATTTTTTTTTCCTCGTTAGATTCTATACAAATACAACTAACAAAAAACAGTGCCAGCTCCATTTGACTCTGTATGTACCAAGATATTCTCTCCAAGAAGTATTGCTGAGTTTAAGGGAACATGTGTGGCAGCACCCAGAGGTTATACAACTTTGTAGTCAGAAGCTCTACAGTTGTTCACTGCCAAACAGGCTCCTAAAAGTGATCTTGTCAGGCGGTACTCTTTCTGAGAGCAGGATTTGACAGGGGGAGAAAAGTGCAGCTCTGTGATATATAGGTTTATATGATTTGAAGCAGGATTTCTGAGTAAAAAGCATAAAAAATCCTGATAGGACTAAACAAGAGACAGTGGAAGTCCTGACGACCCTACCGACATACAGTGATTGACAGCTTTTCCTGTATGAGTGTTTGTACAGAGCAATCTGTTAATTACTACATGTGGGTGGGGTAAGCAGTACTTTTAGTTTCACTTTTAAAATGTTCTCTGCTTTTTAATAAAAAAAATCAGCATCAAATCATATAAACCTACATATCACAGAGCTTAGCTTCACTCCCTCTATCATATCCAGCTCTTAGGTAGGGTTGCATAAACCACCTGACAGGTTCACTTTTAGCTGGGTTCACATGTAACAGTTACATTACAGCCTGAATACAATTGCCATGCTCCCAAGTCTGCACTTGCCTATAAAGGAAACCAAGTACTAGTGAAGTACTAGTGAACAACCGTCTCCAAGACTTCTCCTGTGCTTCACCCACACTCTGGAACTCACTGCCCCAAACACATCAGACTCTCCTCACTTTCACCAGCTTCAAAAGCAACCTGAAAACCCATTTCTTCAGGCTTGCCTATAACCTTCACTAAACTTGTCACTACTTCCTCCACAGACATGTCTGCCCCTCCCCTCCTGTCTCTTTCCCCCTCCTTGTAGATTGTAAGCCCTCGTGGGTAGGGTCCTCTCTCCCTCTGTCGTGCCAATTGTCATTAATCACTTATCACTGTACTCGCTTGACTTATGTATTGTATGTAACCCCCTCGAATGTACAGCGCCCTGGAATCAATGGCGCTTTAAAATAAATAATAATAAATAATAATAATAATAAAAAATAATAAATGCAACAGTGGGGTGGGGATCCTGGCTCGGTAACTAAAAACCTGTGTCAAGAAAATAGATTTAAGGTATTATGATATAAAGTGGACTACAAAGGACACTACCAGCTTCAAGCTTTTACCTTGTTACAGGCAATGCATGAACCATAACCTTAGGGCTCTTTCACACAGTGCAGTTTTGGTGCATTTGTTCACTTGCAGTACTGCACTGCAGTTAATCTACCTCTATTACCAGCAAGCTTTTTTCAGTTACCTTGTTTGTAAAGGTATAACTAGTGAGTAATCAGTTATTGTGTTTAAAGTCTTGCGGATTATAAACACAATAACTGATTATTAACTTGTACCACCTTTCCAAACAATTTAGATGACTGAAAAAAAGCTTGCTGGTAATAAAGGCAGTGTAATTGCAGTGCAATACTGCAAGTGAAAAGAACACACCAAAACCACACCGTGTGAAAGCACCCTTAAACTGGTAGGACAGTTCCAGTCCGACAACTAAATGTGAACCCAATTTTAGACAGAGCTCTGCTGTTTGCATGAACCCTTATTAACAGAACCCAGTTATCTTTTAAATTAGGCAAATCAATGTGAGGGAGATTTACAAAGCAAAATGAACCAGAATATTTTCATAAATTTTGTCAAAACATGGATTAAGTTGTGTCTGTGATGAATGATGACAAATAAAGTTGTCATTTCATGCATGATTTTTAAATTTTTCCATTGACATGTGGACAGAAAAAGCATTCATCTTCAGAATTGAAATAATTTGGTTTAATGTCTATTTATAGAAACCAAAGAAAAAGGCTGCCTAGACAGCTAACTGTTAAAAGTGTATTTTTTTTAACACCAAAACTGTGGTAATAGTTATTGTGAGGTCAGTGCCTTGTTGGTATCATGGCAATGCTACAATGTTAGAAGGACCAGAAGGACAGTACAAAATCTAAGATCAATTATTCCTTATTCTAGTGTTTCCTATTTTTTGGGTAATTTTTTCTAGTGTCAGATTTAAATGTTGGTAAGCCAATCTTAATAGGGCAAGTGAGGAATCCTATTAACTATCTGGCCTATGGTTTTTATCCTATTAGTAACTGCCAGTGTTGGTACCAAGTTCTTTCAGTGCTTTGAAAACCGTAGCAATATTAGTGCATCATACTCTATGGAGCCTCCAACAGTTGTATTCACCACATGCAAGGGACCAGAGACCCACTTTTTAGGGACCACCATCTTATTCAAATAGAAAAAGATTGCACAGTCATGGTCACAAAAATGTAACTATTAGCTACATGTTTATCATTAGTTTGAAATTTATATCAACCAGATCACACTATATATCATCATGTAACCTCCATCAGCATGAATAAGCATATTTTTCTTGTCTTCATTTTCTATTGCTGGAGCCCTGGTAAATGAAAGAAAAGAAGATCTATTCGTAAAACGAAATCAAAATGCACATTCGATTATCTGACGTTATCAACCAGATGCACTGCAGCTTAAGTCACATCTCTCTAAAGCACTCTCATGTTATACTGGTAAGTGCTGCTGAAGCGATTCCCAAGTGTGAATTATTAATAATGTAAGAAAAATGCCTATGTATTTCTAAGACATTATAGTGTACTGGCCCTATGGCTTGGTTCTCATGTAGGACATGAAAACATTTATCATCCTCCACAAGCTGTATTTAATATGTCTGCTCTTTGCTATCGTTGTTTTCATTGATTCATTTCCACTACCATTAATGCATCCACCATGGACTTTAACTCATTTTAAGAACATTACAGGGCTTGTAAAAGTGTATAACATATACATGTATTACATTGTAGTATAGTGGCACCTTATCATATTACAGACATATAATAATCAACTGCTCTATTGTCTACAGTGCTGATAGTGATGCGTCATTGAACTGCTTTTAACTAATTAACTAGCAATTATCTTTACTTACTAGAAGCCAAAACCACTTTAACCCCTTCCCAAGATTTAACTGTAAATCTAGTTCTTAAGTTACTTATTGCTACTATACAGTTACCACACGTTCTTTGAATGGCATGGGCTCATGAGCTAGGTCTATGCCACTTGAATAATGCTGGATGTGACACATAGTGTCCTCCCACAGCCATTTGACCCTGTAGATGCTGCAATCAATATTAATCATGGCATTTAAGTAGTTATACTGAGAGAGGGTGCACACTCTGTCAGCCTATTGGCCTGACTGCTGCATTGGCATGGCAGCTTGGGGCCTGACATAGGTCTGCCATATACTATATGTGATTTTATTAGACTGTGCCAGAGGTACGTTCGTACGTTCTAATATGCCACCTGTCATTTGAAAACATGGCGACAGGAGGGAAGAGGCAACATTTTGGACAGAAAATAAATTCTTTATTTTATTCTCTATCCTAGGTGCTGCTAGCAGATAACTGAATATCTGTCAGTAGCAGGGAAGTAGTAGTAGTAAAGGACCTCTAAGGTCTGACATACACAGGAGGGAATATATTCAAGTGTGGCCACTGCCGAGGTGCTGATTCAGTATCTTCAGTGAGAAGCTAGTGAGATCGGCACCCACCTATTGATGATTCAGAGAATGAAGCTTGTGTGTCCTATATTAAGTGACTGCATGGGTGTGTAGGGTAAACGCACATTTATTTTCGTGAGTTACTCTGCACATTGCACATGTATTGTATATATATGTATAAAGTCCCACACTTTTTTGTAAATATTGTGTTATTTCTTTTCATGGGACAACACTGAATATATGACACTTTGATACAATGTAAAGTAGTCAGTGTATAGCTTGTATAGCAGTGTAAATGTGGTGTGCCTTGAAATTAACTCAACACACAGCCATCAATGTTTAATCTGTTGGTACTGTTGAGCGATTATTATCGACAAAGTTGAAATCGGCACAGTATTTACGTTGATCGATTTTTTTTTTTTTTTTTAGATCACGCGATAATTTAGGTTAAAATCTGTGCATAATCTATTAATATCGCGCCATTTTCGGCGCTTCCTGTCATTTTGGCCGCCAGCAAATCAGCTTACAGAATAGAGCAGGGTGAGATGTGTGTGCGACGTCATGACTGGGTTGTATGGTTGCGATTGGCTAGAAAAATCACATGACCTCGTTTTACAAAGAACAGCCCTTCCTGTTCATGATCAGTGTGTGTCAGCGTCTCATAGCAGTAGGACGGGCGCTCGGCCTCTGTCCAACCAGCTCAGCAAACAGCTCAGCGAAATTATTTTATTTTTTCACAGAGACAGCTCTACTTTTAGCTGTGATCCTTAGAAGTTAGTTAGATCAGAGATTTGCAGATTTTTAGTAGTTAGGCAGCGAATTTTACAGGACCATCACCCGCTGTAAAGTCACGGGGTGGAGCGCGGGGGCGCCCGCGGGCGAACACAGACAAGCTCTATACAGGATACTGGATATTGTACAGCCAAAACTTTGTTTAGACACTGCAATGCCTTATTTTAGGATACAGATCTTTTCTAGTAACTGCAGGTCTATTTGTTAGGTACAAAACTCGACTTTTATTCTTAGTATACATTTCAGATAGGTGTTCTTTTTCAATTTTGCCCAGTCCAGCTTTGTTGATATAGCCACCTTGCACTTAAATTTGAATACAGCAATTTTGTAGTCACCACAGGTTGATAGGTGGCAAAAAAATACCTTTTATTAAACCCCTATACATTTCAGATACGTGTTTTTTTCACTTTGGCGCAGGCAGCTGTGTTGATAGAGCCACCTTGCAGTTAAATTTGAATCCAGCAACTTTGTAGTCACCACAGGTGTACTGATAGGTGCCAAAAATACCTTTTAATATCTGTATACATTTCAGACAGGTGTTTTTTTCACTTTTGGTCAGTCAAGCTTTGTTGATAGATCTACTTTGCAGTTAAATTTGAATCCAGCAACTTTGTAGTCACCACAGGTTGATAGGTGCCAAAAAATACCTTTTATTATCAGTATACATTTCAGATACGTGTTTTTTTCACTTTGGCGCAGGCCAGCTGTGTTGATAGAGCCACCTTGCAGTTAAATTTGAATCCAGCAATTTTGTTTTGATTTGAGGGATTTCAGAATAGCTGTGATTTGCCGTCTTTTAATAAGAGACTTTCCAAAACTCTTCCATACCTTCCATACCTTCTCAAATTTTTATATTTCTGAATATGGAGCGAAATTCAGGTGGTAAGCGAGCAAAGAGGGGGGTAGGACATGGAGGTAGAGGTACGAGAGAAGGTGCTCCTTCCAGTGCTGGCGACAACACGCATGCCAGAGGATCGTCAGTTGCAGGACCGTCAGGCCTGTCATCGCTGGGTCAGGGCCCTGTGAATCTAACTAACGAACAGCGTCGCCAATCTGTTCTTCAGTGGTTAATGCAACCTGCATCCAGCAGTCTTACCTCCTCATCCTCCCAGTCACGGCCACAAATGTCGTCATCAACATCATCAGCATCCATCCAACATGAAGCAGCCCAAATGTCAACTCGTGTACCCACCACTGTGGATAATCCATTTTCTAAAGACCTCTTTGATGACAAAATGCGGTTGGGGTCAGAAGGCATGTTAAAAGATCAAGAGGCCAAAGAGGATGATTTTCTCTGCTCTGACGCCCAGTTACTGATGCCATCAGAGGAGGAAAAGGATCCAATGTGGTCTTTTCAGTAGAATTTGCTTGCGAGCGCTTCATCACTGGACGAGGAGGAAGACGATGGGGTAGTGTCAGTACGGGTCCCGCCTCAAAAAGGGAAAGGGCGGTCACAGAAGTGTCACGGCGCGCGGCGCCGCAGCTCGCCGCGGCCATCCCCCTGTGCGCACGGGGTCCGGCACGGGTGCTGCGGCTGCCCGCAGCCGTGGTCCTTCTGCTCTGGGGCTGGAAACCCCGTACTTACCAGTCCCCGCTCCTGTCTCCAGCTCTGACAGCCGCCGCGGCTGGTCCGGATTTAAAGGGCCAGCGCGCCTTTAATTGGTTAATTGACGGCCGCTGGTCCTATATATGGTAGACGTCCCTAGCACTCGCTGCCAGTCTGTTGGTGTGTTTAGGAGCGTTTAGTGTGTATTGAGTTCAGTCTTGATTTCCCGTGTACCAGTCCGCCTGCTTACGTTTCCTGACCTTGCCTGTTTGCCGCCTGCCCTGACCGTCTGCCTGCCTCTGACCACGAACCTCTGCCGCCTGCCCTGACCTTCTGCCTGTCCCCGACTACGCCTCCGGATTACGATTTTGCACCACGCTGTACCCCGGCCGCCATCGCAAGCAAGTCACGTCAGGGGTAACGACCTGGTAGCCTCACGCCGCAGCAAGTCCATCCCGCTTTGCGGCGGGCTCTGGTGAAAACCGAGGGCTACTTAGACTCCGTTCCCTGGCGTGGCTTAGCTATCATCGCTTGCGTTGGCCCCGCGGATCCACTCCTCCGTTACAAGAAGTCCGCTGATATGATTCTGCCAGCCACGGTCAGCGGAAACCCAACTCCTCGTTTATCGCCGTCAAAAAGGTCCAGGACCTCTCAAGCCTTGGCCTTCTTTGAGCAAGCCTCTGATTCACCCAGCGATGTCATATGCCGCCATTGCCGTAAACGCATAAGTAGAGGCAAGAACCTTAGGTGTTTAACCACCACCAACATGTCTAGTCACATGCAGCGAATGCATGAGTTAAAATGGAGGCAACACTTGGCCAAAAAAGGCCAGACCGACGCCGGACCTCCAACCACACCACTGTCACACCCTCTGTCTCCGCCTCCTCCTCCTCCGCCACCACCAAGCGTTCCTCAGCTGCCCATGTCTCTCAGAGTCATGATCAGGGATCAGCCTCCGCTTCAGCATCCACCGTCGCCCGAGTACCACCAGCACCACCAGAGACCCATCCTACCCCTTCTCCTTCCGCCAGTTTGACGACCTGCACGCCGTACAGCGGCCAGTCTAGCAGCCATCCTTCTGTCTTCCAGGTTTGGGAACAGAAGAAACACCTTAACCCAAACCATCCCAAAGCCAAAAGCCTGAATGTCGGCATTGCCAGGCTTTTGGCCTTGGAAATGTTGCCTTTCCGTCTGGTGGACACAGATGGGTTCCGCCACGTCATGGCCCTTGCCTTCCCCCAATACCAGATGCCGAGCAGGCATTTCTTTGCCAGAAAAGCTGTCCCTGCCCTGGCCAGCCACGTGTCATCTAAAATTTCAAGCGCGTTGTCTGCATCTGTGGCCGGAAAAGTCCATCTGACCACCGACACATGGACTAGTAAGCACGGCCAAGGCCGCTATATCTCTGTGACAGCTCACTGGGTGAGCTGGGTGGATGTCTCTGGGGGTGACGGTGGCTCTCAGGCTCGGCGCACGCTCTTCAAATCCGCAGGGATGGTGCAGGGCTCTTTCCCCCAAGGTCCTCTGGTGGCATCACAGGCCCAGAGAAACCAGGCCGTGTTGAAATTAATCTGTCTTGGAGACCGTTCACACAGGTCAGGAGCTGTGGACGGCTCTCCGCAACAAGACCAAGCGCTGGCTGGGTGACAAGAACCTTGTGCCAGGCAAGGTGGTGTGCGATAACGGGCGAAATCTGCTGGCCGCCCTTAAGATCGGTAGGCTGGAGCACATCCCTTGCCTGGCACATTTCATGAACCTTGTCGTCCAGAAATTTCTAAAGAGCTACCCAGGTCTGGACTGCCTGCTGAGGAAGGCTCGAAGTCTAAGTTCGCACTTCCGCCGTTCGCACCCTGCTTCGTCCCGCCTGGCTGCGTTGCAGCGTCAGCTCGGCCTCCCCGTCAACCGTCTCATTGTTGACATGGCAACACGCTGGAATTCCACCCTCCACATGCTCCAGCGATTGTGGCAGCAGCGCAATGCCATTACGCAGTACGAAGTGACACATGGCCTGACAAGCAGCGGTGCGGACCTCGGGGTGTTGAGCCACCGAGAGTGGAGGCAGGTGAAAGAGCTCTGCACCATCCTTGCCAGTTTTGAAGAAGCCACCAAAATGGTCAGTGCGGACAATGCCCTTGTCAGCATGACCATTGTGGTGATCTTAGTTCTGGAACGATCGTTGGACACTCTGAAACAACAGGTCCCGCAAGCGACGGAGGAGGAGACGGACACAGATGCGGACACAGAGCCTTTCTCTCCGTCGAATCCACAAGGCCCGACAGTTTCTCAATTTTATCGGTCTTCATTAGGCAGTGGTTCGGGGTCCAGGGCTAGTGCAAGGCGGCGCATCAGCTCTCAGGGTGCATCATCTGAGGCAAGTCAGGGCTGTGTTGAAGCTGTGCCGGAGGAAGCGGAGGAGGAGGAGAAGGTATTCCTAGACACCGACGTTACCGACGTCCCTGCCTTGGAAAGAGGTTGGCGCGAATTTGAGGCGGAGGAGGAAGATGAGGAAGATCAGTTTGCTAGTGCCCCTCGACCCAGAGGCTTGGGAAATCAAGGCTCCATCTCTCACATGAGTGCTTGGATGCTCCATTTCCTCCAACATGATCCTCGCATTAAGGCCATCAAATGAACAACAGTTACTGGGTGGCCACCCTCCTGGATCCCCGGTACAAACACAAAACTCAGCACTTTCCTTCCACCTACCCAAATAGAGAGTAAATACAGGAAATGGAGACCTTGCTGATTGATCAACTGGAGACATCTGTTGCGTCTGCTTCACGTTCCTCAAATGTCACGGTGGAACAACATCAGCGACGTGACAGCAGTAGAGTGTCAAGTAGCCGTAGCGGCAGCAGCAGCAGGCAAGGTGGCAGAAGACCAGCTTAAGATCATGGTGCACGACTATCTGTGTCTCAACACCGATGTTTTTGTATGTGTTCCGGACCCAATAGACTTTTGGGTATCCAAAATGGACGAATGGCGCGAGCTCGCTCGCCACGCCATAGAGGTGTTGTCCTGCCCAGCAGCCAGCGTCATATCTGAGCGGACCTTCAGCACAGCTGGAGGAGTCATTACAGACAAACGCATCCGGCTTTCCACAGATAATGTGGATCGTTTGACTTTCATCAAGATGAATCAGGCATGGATCTCTGATGATGTTGTGGCCCCAATTGCGAGGTCACCGATTAGTTGCCGGTCTACTTCACATTCCTCTTCAAACAGAAGGATTTGGAGGAAATCTCCATACTCCATGTCGTCTGAATAACCTACATCTGGTCAAGTTTTCCTGTACCTCCCTTGTACAATTCAGAGGAATTTTACCAGCTATTTTGTACATGCAAGTTTTTTAGTAGTTTAATTCTAGAAAACATTTTTTAAAATAGGATGGAATCCCACCATGTCTTTTTTCTCTTTTTTTAATTGTATTAAATGGGTTGTCTCAATACAGGGATTGATAGCTATGTTAAAGATCTTGCAAAAACAAGTCATTTTGCGATATGTGTCGATTAACTGTGGCCTACGGATTCATGTTGATGACAGCATCATCACCCTTGAGCCACTCTTGACAATTCTGAAGAACAAATGTCTGATAGAAACAACATTTTTTTTATAATAGGACCTGTAGTATAGCTGCATTTCAAAGCAAAATGCCGCCAAAATTCAAAGCAGCCCCTTGAGCCTTTGGACAATTGTAGAACAAATGTCTTTTAAAAACAAAATTTTTTTTTTAATGGACCTGTTTTTAACTGCTTTTTAAAAGCAAAAGCCCCAAAAATTCAAAGCATGACCCTTGACCCATTTTGGGAAAATTTGAAAAACAGGCCTTCTGACCCCAACCCATTTGTCATCAAAAGTTCTTCAGAAAATGGATTATCCACAGTGGTGGTAAGGGTTTTGACATTTGGGCTGCTTCATGTTGGAGGGGATGCTGGTGATGCAGATGACGACATTTTGTGGCTTTTGACGGGGGAGGACGAGGGGGAAGACGGGGTCGGGTTTGCAAAAACCACTAAAGGACAGATTGGCGACGCTGTTCTTATGAGATTCACAGGCCCTGACCCCAAGCGATGACGGGTCTGACGGTCTGCAACTGAGATCCGCTGGATGCGTGTTGTGCCAAAACCCGGAAGGAGCACCTTCTCCGTCCCTCTACTCCAGTCCACCCCCCTCTTTGCTCGCTTACCCCCTAAATTTCGCCCATTTCAGAAAAAAAAAATTTGAGAAGGATGGAAGAGTTTTTGGAAATTTCTTAATTTTTAAAATGCAAATCACAGTATTATTTAAAACCCTCAAATCAAAACAAAAAATTGCGGATTCAAAAAATTATAAAATGCAAAGGATCTATCAAAAAAAAGCTGGGCGCGCCCCAAGTGAAAAAACACGATCAAATGTATTCGGAAATAAAAGGTATTTTTGCACCTATCAATTCACCCGTGGTGACTATAAAATTGCTGTATTTAAATTTAACTGCAAAGTAATCTTCAAAAAAACTGGCCCGCGCCCAAAATGAAAAAAAAGACTGAAAAAGTATTCGATAATACAAGGGATTTTTTTGGGACCTATCAATTTACCTGTGGTGACTATAAAATTGCTGTATTAAATTTTAAATGCAAGCTCCTCAATGAACAAACTGTAGTGCCAAAGCAAAAAAAACATATCTTTAGTATTGTATAATACAAGAATTTTTTGGGCATTTTTAAATTCCCCTTGGTGCAAAAAAATTTGCTGGATTCAGTTTTAATGAAGCTGCCTCAATGAACAAAGTGAGTGCGCCAAAGTAAAAAAAAAACCGTATCGTTTGTTTTTCTTATAATACAAGTTTTTTTTGGGCACCTTTAAATTTCACCTGTGGTGACTATAAAATTGCAAATTCCAAATTTTTAAGTGCAACTGCCTCAATGAACAAAGCTGTAGTGGGGCAAAATCAAAAAAAAACTATGTGTTATGTTTTGGTATAATAAAAGATTTTTTGGGCACCTTTCTTTCACCTGTGGTGACTATAAAATTGCTGGATTCAAATTTAAGTGCAAGGGGGATATATCAAAAAAGGGGGAAGGGGCAAAATTAAAAATAAACCCCTATCTGAAACTAACTGTAATAAAATGGATTTTTTCACCTACAAAGAACCTGCGTTTCTAGAAAAGATGGTTCCCATAAGTTCAGGGTGCCCAATATCCAAAATATTTCAATAGAAAAAATGTTAATAATAAAGCTATTGCAGTGCAAGTCTACACTAATCTTGGGGAACTTTTTCCCGTATTTTTTATAAGTTGTCTGGTTCGCCCCGGGGGCCCCCCCCCCTCCCCCCCGTACTTTACAGCGGGAAATGCCCTTTAAAATTCTCTACCTAACTACATAAAATCTTCCAACTTAATTTTAAAATAAATTGTAAGGGTCACACTAAAGTAGAGGTTTCTCTGTGAAGAAATAGAAAAATTTCCTGAGCTGTTTGGGCACAAGCAGAGCGCAGTCCCTTTTGCTCTGAGACCTTAGGATATGAGGCTGAAAAAGGGAAAAGCGTTCAGAAAAAAAGGTCATGTAATTTTTCCAGCCAAACGCAACCATCACATCCCGCATACGCGACACACATCCACCCTGCCTATTTTGAACTATTTTCGGCCGCCAAAAAAGGGAAGCCCAAAAAAGGGCGTGATCTTAATAGGTGAGCCAGATTTTAACCAAAATTTACCCTGTCTAAAATTTCGACAACAAAAAAAACTGTGCCGATTTAAATTTTGTCGTAAAATCGCTCAACCAACTACACGTGTAAAAATACCTTTAAAAAACTGCAGCGAGGGGTGTAGCTTATGTTTCACACTTGAAAAAAAGGCAAAATGGAAATATGAAAAAACTAAAATAAAACTCCCTAAAAAATTCTGAAAAATAAATGTCTTTTTACCAAAAAAAAACTAAATGAAGTACTGACAAAATACCATAGTGGCATTTTTGTGATTTTGGGGGTCAAACATTTTGGGGGGTCAGCGGGCCCAGGACGGGTAAGTCTATTCCCAGTGAAAACTAAAATGGTGGTTGAAAGACTCCTTTTCCCCGGCATTTTTTAATTTTGGGGGGCGACGGGTTAAGGTCAAGCGGCCCGGGAACGGTATAGTCAATGTCCATTTAACAAAAATGGTGTTCAAAGACCCTTTTCCGGCATTTTTTAATTTGGGTCAAATTTTTTAAGGGTCATACTGGGGTCCAATAGGTTAGTCAATGTCCATTCAACTAAAATGAGGGTTGAAAGACTCCTTTTCCCAGTCTTTTTTAATCTGGGGCAGACATTTAAATGGTTATACTGCGGTCGGCAGATATAGTTAATGTCCAGTTCAACAAAAATGGGGGTTTAAAGACCCCTTTTTCCCGGCATTTTTTAATCTGGGGTCAGCAGGTTTGGGGCTCTGCTGGTTCCGGGACGGGATATTAAAGTCCATTTCAAGTAAAATGATGGTTCAAAAATCTCCCTTCTGTCATTTTTTAAATTTGCGGTATGCGGGTTTAAGGGCATGCGGGGTGAAAGACAGGTATGAATGGTCTGTGGTTTTTTTCTGTGGCTTTTATAACCCTAAGGTATCCCTAAGATGTACACTATCCATTTGACGTTGGGGATGTTAACCCAGTTTCTCCAGCCCTGGGGGGTGAAAGAATGAAGGTGTTGTTCCCTTCCCTAATTTAATGTCATCGGAATAATTTTAGACTATCGGATATCTTATTGTAATTGCCGATAACGACATCGACCCGGACGATAGTCCAACGTAATCGCTCATCACTTTTTTTGGGAACAAAAATGAGTACACCCCCAAGTGAAATGAACAAATTTTGCCCAAAATTTTTTTTTTGAAAAGGTGCATAAGGGGAAAAAAGGGGCCCCCTCAAAAAAATCCGATTAGGGGTTTTGGATGAGTGCCCAAAATCCTACAAAAATATATTTACTTTTTACTTATATAGTGATTTTTTAAGTTTTCCCCTGACAAAACATGAACATCTATAATTTTAAGGTAGGGTTTTTTTACATTGAGAGATAGGGAAAATCCAAAATAAAATTTTGAAAATGACATTGTATAAATTATAACTTTATTTTCATTTTGCTGAGAAAATAAGTATTTTACCCCCACCAACCATTAAAAGTTCTGGGGGACCATGCAAATCCACTTGTTTGGGGGGTCCTTTTTCATGAGGAAGGTGAGAGATCACCCAAAACACACGGGGGGAACTTGTTAAAAGATCTAAAGGCAGCTGGAACCCCAGTCACCAAGAAACCATTGGGAAAAACATTCACCCCTAAAGGTTTAAAATCCCGCATGCCCGCAAGGTCCTCGCTCGAGAAGAATTGGCGCCCTCGAAGTTTGCCAAAGGAACCTGGAGATTCTGTGAGTGGGGAAAAAGGGGCTGTGGTCAATGAGACCAAAAAATTTAGCTCTATCTTGGTTACTCAACTTGTTGTGTTTGGGGGAAGAAAATGTTGCCTAACCCAAAAATCCCCCCACTGTCAAACAGGAGGGGGGAAAAAAAATTTTGTTTTGGGGGTTGCTAAAGGGGACAGGAAATACTTCACCCCCATCAATGGGAGAATGGATGGCCCCTTTCCGTAAAATCCTGGTGAAACCTTCTTTCCCCTCCAGGACATTAAAAAAGGGGGCTTTGGCCGGTCTTCCCAGCAAGACCAGACCCCAAAACATTAGCCAAGGCAAAAAAAGTGGCTCAAAAGAAACACATTAAGGTCGGGTGGCCAGCGTCTCCCGACCTTAATCCCCTAGTAAACTAATGGGGGGGATTTGGACTCCGAGTTTCCAAGTGACACCAATTTTGATATGCCGCAAAGAGGAGGGGCTAAATTCCCCCTGACATGTGGGAAACCCATACAACTAAAAAAAAGCTAGCTGTGCTTGCCAACAAGGTTTTACCACCCAAATATTGTTTTTGTTTCCAGAGGATCAAATACTTATTTCTCACTGCAAAAAACAATACATTTATATAATTTAAAATTTTTTTCTATTTTATTTCGGATATTCTGTCTCTCAATTTTAAGATTACCTCCCCTTAAATTTAAAACTGTTCATTTCTTTGTTAGTGGGCAAACTACAAAACAAAAGGGGATGAAAAAATATTTCCCTTTCAGTGTACTAATATAACTATATGTATATAGGCTTCAGGGAAAATGTGGATGGTGTATAAACATCACTGAGCTTGCTAGCCTCAATGATATAAATTTTACGGGAAAAACTAATCCAAAACGTTTTTTGCAAAACTTTGGTACTTAGCTGCTTTTTGGCCAGGTTTTTAAGAGTGCCAAAAATGTGATGGAAGGGCACTTCCCCAAACCCCTCCAGTGCACCCTCCCAATTTAAACCCCGAAAAGAGGAAGGGGCTCTATGTGCTTTCCACCTGCATAAAATATTGATGGCCAGTATATTGATCTCTCGCACAATCTAATAATATTCAGGAGTTATAGTATATTACAACAGATAGACACATCTTTAATGTAGATATCTTTACTGTAGTGGTCATGAAAACACATGAAAACACTATAAACACCTGCCCAGAATTATCTCTGAAAACTATTTAAGAGTTCAAAAAGGTCTGGATGTCTTTCTTGCAACAAAGTGTAATATTATTAAAAAAATATGGTTACTTGGGTTATTGAGATGGATTTTTGTAAAGGAATTTTTACTGATTGCCATATTTGGAGTTAAGAAAAAAGCTGTTCACCAAGACAGTGCTCGGCTGCAACGGCAAAATGGTGGAGCACCTTTTTTTCCCTTCATTTTGATTTGTGGCCCGATCGCCAAGCATGCAAAAATTTAAACACAGGGGTCAGCTTTCTCCAATTCATCTGAAGCGGGATTTTTTCACTGTAAAATTTAAAACCAAACCTCTGCTTAATAAAAACCAACTAGTGGCCGCCCATACTCCCTTAACAACAATAGATACCCCAAATCCTTTTGTAAAGGGGTTTTAAAGATGTTATTTATTTTAGCATCATTGCATGTAATACTGTTACAAATAGCAGACATTTTCCTGACATTTTGTCTTATTATTTTTAGCTTGTTGGAGAAGTTGTATGGCAACTGCTTCGTCTCTGAACTATCAGTGCAGATCAGCTGACAATGCTGTGCAGCCAAGGCTTTTTTAGATGGGGAATTCCTAATTTTTAGCCTCTCTATGAGGTTCACTAGTTTTGGCAGCATGGTGCAAAATTTCACAAAAACTGTGCAATTTTTGTCTATTGTTTTGGGTATGTATTCGTCTTTAAAAACCACCATATTTTTTATTATTGTTACCTAGCCCAAAATTTGTCTTTTTTAAGTCAGGCCCCCCATACAGGGGGACAACATACCCCGTATGGGGGCCCGGGAATAAGGGGCCCGCGGGCAACGGCCCCCCTTTTTCCTCACGGGAGAGCGGGGCCCGCGCCACCGCAAGGCCCCGCCCCCACAGGGGCCCCCCGGTTGTAGGGGGCCCCGGGCAGTGCCTTTGCCCCCGGGGCCCCGCCCCACCGGTCCCAACCCGGACATCCCCCGACGCCCAAGCCCCCGGGGGTTGGGGACAGTCCCCATTGAGCCAGCGTTAGAAAGCACAAACACCTTCCCGCGACTCCCCAGGGAAGGGCCTAGGCCTTCAGCCTTTCCGGCCCGGGCCCCTACTGCTGATGTAGGGGGCGCGGACGCACTTCACCGCGCCGCCTAGCAGCGCCCAGAAGGAGACCCCCGGGGGCCGAGCGGCGGGAGCCGGAGCGAGACAGGTAAGGGTTGTTTTGTTTTTTTTTTTTTTTTATAAAAACCCGGGGGCCCCGGCTGCCTTACAAAGGGGCTCTGCTACCACACAAAGGGGCCCTGCTACCACATCAAAGGGCCCCGCACCCATATCTAAAGGGGCCCTCTACATTACTAAAGGGGGCCCCCTACCTATATCTAAAGGGGGGGCCGCTACCTACATCTAAAGGGGGGCCACACCTACTCTAAAAGGGGGCCCCCCTACTACATCAAAGGGGGCCCTGCACCTACATCTAAAGGGGGGACTGCTATTACTCTAAAAGGGGGGCCCCGCACTAAACTAAAGGGCCCTGCTATCATATCAAAGGGGGCCCTCACCTATATCTAAAGGAGGCCCTGCTACCTAATCTAAAGGAGGCCCCCGGCTACCTATATCTAAAAAAAGGCCCGCTACCTACATCTAAAGGAGGCCCCCGGCCCTATATCTAAAGGGGGCCCTGCACCTACACTAAAGGGGGCCCCGCACCTTTTCTAAATGGGGCCCCGGGTACCTATACAAAAGGAGGCCCTCTACCCCACATCTAAAGAGGGCCCCGCTACCTATATCTAAAAAGTGCCCTACTACCTACACTAAAGGGGGCCCCTACTAATCTAAAAGGGCCCCGCTACTATATCTAAGGGCCCCGCTACCTAATCCTAGTTGCCCCCCCCCGGTTTTTGGGGGGTCACTCCCGCTAAAGGGGGCCGTGTCCCCCCTCCCCCCTTGGGGGGCTTTTAAACCCCCCGCCTCTTTTTAGAAGCTGGAGGTTATCTGTGTACAGAGGCCATTTTTTGGGAGCTCTCTTTGAACGCTTTCCCCATGCCTTTGGGCCGCGCCGCCCCGCCCGGGGAAATTTCTTTCCTCTTCAGAGGGAAACTTGGGAGAGCATTGCGGGGTTTGGGGGCGGGGGGTTAGCGGGGCCCCCGAAGCTACCCCCTTTTTCCCCGGTTAAAAGGGGGTCTTGATTTCCAGCAGGAAAAGGGGGGGTGCAGGGAGGGCCCCGTGGGTTTTTTGGGGGGGGGGGGTGTGTGGGTGGGGGGAGGGGGGTGTTTGTGGGGGGGGGAAAAAGGGGTTTTTTTGTGGGGGGGGGGGGGGGGTTTTGTGTGTGGGGAAGGGGTTTTTTGTGTGTTTGGGGGGGGTTGTTTTTGTTTTGTGAGGGGGGGAAATGTGTGTGTGGGTGGGGGGGGGGGGGGGATGATTGTCTGTGAGGAGAATTTGGGGGGGGGTGCAAATGGGCTGGTGAAAGGGGAGGGGAGTGAAGTAGGGGTTTTTTTTTTTATTGTTTTCCAGCTATAGGGGCAATGCCTGGAAAAAAGGGGGGGATCTGCCTGGGCCCTAGGGGAAACTATTTGGGGTTTTAAAAAAGGGGATCCCGCCCCGTTTTCTTTGGGGACTGCCCGGGATGGGGCATTAAACTGGATAAAGGGGCAAACTTCCTTGGGGTCATAGGGGCACTGCCCCGGCAAAGGGGGACTATCTGGATAAAAAGGGGGGATCTGCCCGGCTCATAGGGCACTCCCTGGCATGGGGGCTTTTATTGGATAAAGGGGGGGTTTTTGCCTGGCTCATTTGGGGCACTGCCCGGCATTTGGGGGCCCCTCTATCCCGGCTCTTTAGGGCATCTGCCCGGGATGGGGGGATCTATCTGGATAAAAGGGGGCATCTGCCTGGTCATAGGGGCATTTGCCTGGCATTTGGGGGCCCTCTACCTGGATTAAAGGGGGCATCTGGGCCCGGCATTTGGCCATCTACCTGGATAAAGGGGGCATTGCCTGGTCATGGGGGCATCTGCCTGGATAAAAGGGGGCATCTGCCTGGCTCATGGGGGCATCTGCCTGGATAAAGGGGGCATCTGCCTGGATAAAGGGGGCATCTGCATGGCTCATGGGGACATCTACCTGGATAAAGGGGGCATCTGCCTAGCTATTGGGGGAACAACCTGGCTATAGGGAGCAGCTAAGTGGCGATTGGGGACACTACCTGGCTATTGGGGGCACTAACCCGGCTAATGGAGGGACTACTGGCTGTAAGGGGCACTACCTGGCTATTGGGACAGCAACCTGGCTTAAAGGGGGCATTAACCTGGCTACAGGAGGCTACTACCTGGTTAAAGGTTCAAATAGGCCACCGAGATACCTACCTATTGGGGCAGAGTTTGGCGGTATCTCCCAGCTCTCCTGGATGCTGAATAGACCATCCAACAGTCCAGGGAAGCTGGGTGACGGCAAAACCCTAATTTAGCTTCTTCCAGAGCCATTACACAGTTAGGTGGAGTAGGGTGTGGGTTTTTCAATGGGGCGTGGCTTACGTGCAAGATGGGCGTGGCTATGTAAATTTTCGGCGCGCCGTGCTACGTACGCCGCCTTCAGATCTCCTGCTATTTTATTTTCAAAAGTTGGCATGTATGCCTATATCTAAAGGGGGCCCTGCTACCTATATCTAAAGGAGGCCCTGCTACCTACATCTAAAGGGGGCCCTGCTACCTACATCTAAAGGAGGCCCTGCTACCTATATCTAAAGGGGGCCCTGCTACCTACATCGAAAGGGTGCCCTGCTACCTACATCTAAAGGAGGCCCTGCTACCTATATCTAAAGGAGGCCCTGCTACCTATATCTAAAGGGGGCCCTGGCTACCTATATCTAAAAGGAGGCCCTGGCTGCCTATACTTAAGGGGGCCCTGCTACCTATTTCTAAAGGGGGCCCCTGCTACCTACATCTAAAGAGGGCCCTGCTACCTACATCTAAAGGAGGCCCTGCTACCTATATCTAAAGGGGCCCTGCTACCTACATCGAAAGGTGCCCTGCTACCTACATCTAAAGGAGGCCCTGCTACCTATATCTAAAGGAGGCCCTGCTACCTATATCTAAAGGAGGCCCTGGCTACCTATATCTAAAGGAGGCCCTGGCTGCCTATACTTAAAGGGGGCCCTGCTACCTATATCTAAAGGGGGCCCCTGCTACCTACATCTAAAGGGGGCCCTGCTACCTACATCTAAAGGGGGCCCTGCTACCTATATCTAAAGGGGGCCCTGCTACCTACATCTAAAGGGGGCCCTGCTACCTATATCTAAAGGGGGCCCTGCTACCTATATCTAAAGGGGGCCCTGCTACCTATATCTAAAGGGGGCCCTGGCTACCTATATCTAAAGGGGGCCCTGCTACCTACATCTAAAGGGGGCCCTGCTACCTATATCTAAAGGGGGCCCTTGCTACCTATATCTAAAGGGGGCCCTGGCTACCTATATCTAAAGGAGGCCCTGGCTACCTACATCTAAAGGGGGCCCTGCTACCCACATCTAAAGGGGCCCTGCTACCTATATCTAAAGGGGGCCCTTGCTACCTATATCTAAAGGGGGCGCTGGTGCTACCTATATCTAAAGGGGGCCCTGGCTGCCTATATCTAAAGGGGACCCTGGCTGCCTATAACTAAAGGGGGCCCTGGCTGCCTATATCTAAAGGGGGCCCTGGCTGCCTATATCTAAAGGGGGCCCTGCTACCTATATCTAAAGGGGGCCCTTGCTACCTATATCTAAAGGGGTCCCTTGCTACCTATATCTAAAGGGGGCCCTTGCTACCTATATCTAAAGGGGGCCCTGAGGCTACCTATATCTAAAGGGGGCCCTGAGGCTACCTATATCTAAAGGGGACCCTGGCTGCCTATATCTAAAGGGGGCCCTGGCTGCCTATAACTAAAGGGGGCCCTGGCTGCCTATATCTAAAGGGGGCCCTGGCTGCCTATATCTAAAGGGGGCCCTGGCTGCCTAACATCTAAAGGAGGGCCCTGACTCTACCTAACCTCTAAAGGAGGGCCCTGACTCTACCTAACCTCTAAAGGAGGGCCCTGACTCTACCTAACCTCTAAAGGAGGGCCCTGACTCTACCTAACCTCTAAAGGAGGGCCCTGACCGCCTACAAACTAAAGGGGACTCATGGCTAGGTACCCACCAACCTACCTGTGGCCGGCCTACCAACTTATCCGGCGGGTGTCTACCTACCTAAATAGGGCCTATCTAATTACCTGGGGCCTTGCCCATTTGCCAACCTACCTAGGGTCTTGTCTACCTACCTGGTAATATAATTGTTAGGGGAGCAGCCCATAGTTGTAGCATAATCTTCAGGGGGTTAGTCCTCTCCCCACCCTCCAACCCCTTAGGATACTAGACCTCTAAGTTATGGCCTGTACCCGCTCTCCCACCCCTGGGTAGTTTGTACAGAGGTGGGAATAGGTAAAGAAATGCTTGAAAATTGAGGATTCTAAGATATTTGTGTGTAATTTCTGCAGGGATGAGTTGTGGCCGGGACATGTCATCATGGCGGTGTGGAACGGATGCAGAAGAAAAGGGAATAAGAACGACTCATGAGAGAAGAGAACGACTCCTCAGATAAGACTCTCCGTGAGTCCCTGTTTTCAGGGGTTATTTTGCTTCTATATTGATCAGTGCTGTATTCACTGAAAATGTGATGTGACCTGAGCTGGTGTCTGACCACTATGTGGTCTCTTTATGGTGGTGTTGTAGGTTATACCTGAGCTGGTGTCTGACCTCTATGTGGTCTCTATATGGTGGTGTTGTAGGTTATACCTGAGCTGGTGTTGGACCTCTATGTGGTCTACATATGGTGGTGTTGTAGGTTATATCGGCGCCGGTATAATGCCAGCGTACATGTGTCCCTGATTGACCCTGTGATAGGAGTTAGACTTTTACTTTCTTGCTGGTATTTATTTTAGAAGGTGGTGAGGTGCGTGACCAAGGGAAATATGGAGGGGATATTGTATGTGGGCTGGTGGGGGATATGGATGGAGCTACTTAGCCCTGTGTCTATGATATGTGAGACAGACAGATATGTAACTCACTTGATATTGTACTACACAATACAGTTCTTTTTTGCACACTGTATTATGTGGTAAAATGGGTGCATTTATGTCCGAGAGGCCAGTTTTTTGCTGGGGCGGGGCGATCGGGTTGCTGGGGGCGGGGTTTACAGGGGGGGGGGCAGGTGCTTCAGCTGTATGGGGCCCTGAAATTTCTGTTGGCGGCCCTGTTTCTAGTTATTCCTTGTTAGTGTGTTTATCCTTAGAGTTGTCATCTATTTCTTGTCTAGATTTTGCTATTGTTCAGTAGTGTTGGTTCAGTTTTGTATAGTTCCATTTCTCCTGTCTTTGTGGAAAAATGTTATCATGATTTTACTTGGTGTGTTCAGTCTTGGTTTGAATCTGGGTTTATATTCTTCCTATTTGTGTAAGGGTCAGTATTAGCTTAGAGACATATTTAGGGATATATTCTGGGGTACAAAGGGTCAGTGGTGCTGCGCTGATGCTGTCTGTCTCTTCAGTGGCGCGATGTGCTGCTGGGAAAGGAGGGGGGCAGCGCTGCTCCTCCTCCTCTCCCTAACAGTGCGTGCCTGCCACTGAAGAGCGGAAGCTGCCGGCCGGGAAGAGAGAGCGGAGCAGCGCATCCATCCCACTCCTCTCAGCAGCGCACGGACGGCGCCGCAGAGCAGAAGACCGAGGCCTCCCGCTCTTCAGGACAGATAAGTGAACGGAGAGGAAGGGGGTGGAGGAGGGGGATATTGGGGTGGGTTATTAGGAATGGTGAGGGGTCCCTGGCTACCTACGATCTAAAGAGGGGCCCTGGCTACCTACTATCTAAAGGGGGGCCCTGGCTACTAAAGGGGGGCCCTGGCTACCTACTATCTAAAGGGGGGCTCTGGCTACCTACTATCTAAAGGGGGGCTCTGGCTACCTACTATCTAAAGGGGAGGCTCTGGCTACCTACTATCTAAAGGGGGCCCTGGCTACCTACTATCTAAAGGGGGGCCCTGGCTACCTAATATCTAAAGGGGGCCCTGGCTACCTACTATCTAAAGGGGCCCTGGCTACCTACTATGTAAAGGGGGGCTCTGCTACCTACTATCTAAAGGGGGGCTCTGGCTACCTACTACCTAGAGGGGGCCCTGGCTACCTACAATCTAAGTGGGGGCCCTGGCTACCTAATATCTAAAGGGGGGCCCTGGCTACCTACTATCTAAAGGGAGCCCTGGCTACCTTCTATGTAAAGGGGGGCTCTTCTACCTACTATCAAATGGGGCTCGGGCTCCCCTACTACTAGAGGGGGCACGGGCTACCTACTATCTAATGGGCCCGGCCCCCTACTTCAAAAGGGGGGGCCCGACACCTAACTAAAGGGGGGCCCGGCACCAATTACTAAATGGGGGCCCACTCCCTAAACTAAAGGGGCCCGGGCACCTAATTCTAAAGGGGCCCGGGGGCTACCTAATATCAAAAGGGGGCCCAAGCCCCTAAATCTTTTCGGGGGGACCTAAAAAAAATAACTGTCCGGTCCTTAAACATCATATCATGCTGGGGGACTCAAGAGATGATTTTCTGTCTCCCCCGGCTTACAATACACGTGTTTTTTACATCAAAAGGAAAAGTGACATGCACTTCTTCCCCGGGACCTTGCCAGACAACCCCCTCTGGGTTCTAAAAGTTTTGTGCGGGCCATGCGTATTTTAAAACCACGGCATTTTCGCACATACACTGCAATAGGGAATAAACATTGGCTGTCTCCTCAGCCCCTAAAAAATATCAACCCCCATCTATCCTTTTAAAGGAGATTTTGGGTTAAAGCTCTTTGGGGACGGGGATAGGTGGGGTTGATATTTTTTAGACACTGGGCCACACAGCACAATTTTTTAGGGTGAAGGTCGGAGAGGGGGTAGGGGCCACAGCTGCAGCATAATCCCGGGGTACGTCCCCATGAACTGTGCCCACCCCTCTCCGACCCCCCCCCCCCCCCATACCCAAACAATTGTGCGGCGCCTAGGTCTCAAAATAACATCTGCCACCTATCCCCATAACCCAAACCCCTTTAAACCCCACAAAACCCTCTAAACCGGATAAGGGGGGGTTGTATTTTGTGTGGGTGCTGAGTGCACAGCTCAATTGTTGGGGGTGGGAATGGGGGTAAGGGCCAACTACTTTAAGTCCCTGGGGTTTCAAGGGCCACTCGAACGGCCCATGAACTGGGCCTCTCCCCTCCCCCCATCACCCAACACAATTGTGCGTCCGGGCCCACGCCTACCAATATACATCCCCAACTTTTTGACTTTGGTTATAAGGGAAAATTTGATTTAATTGTGAAATATAGTAGTACCACAAATGTTATGGGTGAAGGGGCAACCACCCCTGCATGCAATCCTATGGGTCTCCTGACCCCCCCGGGACTGTGCCCATGAACTGTGGTTTCTACCCCCCCCTTTTCCCTCCCTCCACCCACAACAATTTTCTGACAGACACACCTTCCAAAATAGTCTCCAACTATCCCCCAACTTTCCCCCCTAAAACCCCAAAATAAGACATTGGGATGTAAATTTTGGGAGCCGCACAGCACAAATGTTAGGGAAGGGGGGGGTCGGAGAGGGGAATGGGGCCCATTTATGGCACACTCACCACAAATTTTGCGCGCCTGGCCCCATCCCCTCTCCGGAAACCCTTTTCCCATAACAATTGTGCGGCGACTACCCTTCACATAAAAAACCGCCCCTATCTCCATAACCAAACCCCCTTTAACCCCCAACACCTAACCCAGAAGGGGTTTACATTGTTTGTGGAGGCCACACAACACAGTTGCAAAGTTGGGGGGGGATACAGTACTTTAAAGGCCCCGTTTTTTAAGCACAGTCCCGAGGGGTTTGGGAAAAAACCCCCAAAAATTTTGCTCAGTTGGCCATAACCCCCTTGGGTTAATTGTTGGTCTGAACTCTGTCCCCTGCACCCTTTTGCAGATCACCTCACCATGGCTTCTAAGGTGGAGGGGTAAAATTTCATGCGTCATTTTTTTTTAGTGGTTTTTATTTTTTTTACGGCTTCCTTTTTGGGGGAAAACGGGCTAGTATTGGTCCCCCGGGAAAATTGGGGGGTGCTGACAGATGCCCCCTTCATTTCTAACGCCGGCTTGTGTCAGCCAGCAGTGGTTTTTTTTCACCTCAAGGCTGCCACTAACCCTCTGCACTACTACCCCATATAAAAGCACCAGGGGAAACCCGGGAAACTGGTAACCATCAAAAACCCCTAATGGGATCTACCTCTGGGGGTGGCTACAGGGTGTATTTTAGAAGGGGAAAGGGGAAAAGTATCAATTTTCCTCCCATTCGATGCACTGTTGGTTTTACCGTGACTGGTTATGGAAAATGGGGGGACCCACTCGCTTTTTTTTCCAAATTTTTTTTTTTATTGAGAATCAAACGAGCAGCCCCGTATTGGGTTTCATAGTTACCCATTTTGGGTTCTCAATAAATAAAAATTTTTTGAAAAATTAAATGTTGGGTTCCCCCATTTTCCACAACTAACAATTAAAAATCACAGCTTTACCCAATAATCTATAAGTTCCTTCCCCCCTACCCTAGAAATACCACCGCATTTGCCCAAGGGAAAAAATTACAAGAGGGGACAATTCTGAAAGGGACCCCCGTTCTTCCTATTTCCCCCCCGGTGTGTTAAAACTGGGTAAAGTAACAGAAGTTATGTCACCTTGGGGGGACAAAAAAACCAACACAGGCGACACTAAGCCAGAAGTTAGTAACAGAGAGGGGTCTATAAGATGCCTCCATTACAAAAAATGGATTAAATAGAAAAAACACAATACAAAAAAAACAAAAAAAAAATTTTATTTAAATAAAACTCCCCCACAACATCCTCTTCGACATTTTAATTAAAAAATGGGTCAAAAAGCGGGAGGACGTATGCAGAAAGCCAAAGTGAAACCGTATGAAAAAAAAACACTACAAAAAAAGACAACAAACTCCACCCCTGCCCCCCCGGAAAACATCCAAAAACTGATTTTTTGGGGTTTTAAACGCACAATAGATTCGAAGGGGCTGACCCTAGCCTCACACAAACCTCAAGAGGAGGCCCCCCTCATCTTCACAACATCCCTACCACCCCCAATTACCCATAGCCCCCTCACTCCACCATCACCCCATAACCTCTTCATCTCCACCATCCTTTATAAATTTCCCCCCCTATCAACCATGTAAGTTTGTTCAAAGGGGAGCACAGATAAACTTGCTGGAGAAATGGTATTTTAAAATGTTTTTGGGGGTAAATTCTGCAGAACGATTATGGCCAAAAAAAGTCACATTTGGGAGTCGGCAGGATGGAAAGAAAAGGGAAAGAGAACAAATTCCCGTCACAGGGGACGTCTCTGGTGAGTCCTAATGTTACTGCATTGTAATCCTTAAATGTCTGCAGAGCCTGTGTACCGGTCCCTACCACATATGGGGAGAATACAGCCCTGCAACCCTGTGACACGGTGCTACCACATATGGTCACTGTAGGAGGTAATTCATGTGCAAGCCTTGTACACGGGTGTCTCCATATATGGTCACTGTAGGGGGTAATATACAGTCTGTAGAGCCTGTGACACTGGGGTCTCTACGATATGGTCACTGTATGGAGGTAATATACATCTAAAGAGCTCCTGAGTCACTGAACAACCACTAATGGTTCACTGTAGGTGTGTAATGCTAGTCAAAAAAATGACTATTGACCAAAAATTATGGAATTATATTTAACTGATACAAATTATGAAAACAGCCCTGATGGTGCAAATTTTGCCCTTTGCCTTTTTTAATGGACTCAATGTTGCTTGTTTTGAAAAAGGATGAGCGATTACGTTGACTATCGTCAGGGGTCGTGTCATATCGAAAATTAAAAGAGTTTTCCATAGTATAATAATTATCCCCCGATGACCTTTAAAATCTATGGGAGAGCACAAAACCTTCATTCTTACACCAAACGGGGCTGGAGAAGCTGGAATTAACATCCACAACAGTAAAATGGATACGTGCTACATTTAGGCAACACACTTAGGTTATAAAAGCCCAGAAAAAAAAGTCAGGAATTCCCCTATCCCTGTCTTGCCAGCATGACCCTTTAAAAACCGCATCACCCAAAAATTAAAAATGCCAGAAGGCAGTTGATTTGAACCATCATTGACATTAATACCCCGCCTGGAACGCGCATGAGCCCCAAACCGCATGCCCCCCAGTTTAAAAAGTCCCGGGAAAAAGGAGTCTTTCCCCCACCATTTTATTTAAACGGGGACATTGACTATCCTGTTCTTACCACAGTATGACCATTAAATGTTACCCCAAAATTAATAAGTCCCCGGAAAAAGGAGTCTTTAAACCACATTTTAGTTGAACGGGGACATTGATTACCTGTCCTTACTCATATACCTTTAAAACTGTCTGACCAACAGAAAAAAAGGGCCCGGAAATAGGATCTTTGAACCACCATTTTATTTCACGGAAAATTACTTTCCCTGTCCTGGGCCACAGCATGACCCCCAAACCCTGCATGACCCCAGTTTAAAAAGTGCCGAAAAAGGGAGTTTTTCAACCACCATTTTAGTTAAAACGGCTTGACAAAATTTTGTCCTGTACCGCAAAATGACCTTTTATACCTGTCTGACCCACAGATTAAAAAGGTCGGAAAAAGGAGTCTTTAAACCCCCTTTTTATTGAACTGGGTAAAATTGACTATGCCTGTCCGGGGCCACGCATGAGCCCCAAACCTGAAACCCCCCAAATTTAAAAAGTCCCGGGAAAAAGGATCTTTCAACCCCATTTTAGTTTCAAGGGAAATTGAATATCCCTTCCTGGGCCACCATAAGCCCAAAACCGCATGACCCCCAGATTTAAAAAATTGCCGCAAAAAGGGGGTCTTTAAACCCCCATTTTATTGACTGGACATTGACATATCTGTCCTGTACCGCAAATGCCCATTAAACCGTCTGACCCACAGTTAAAAAAGTTCTGGAAAAAAGGATTCTTTAAACCCACCATTTTAGTTGAAATGGACATTGACAAAAATCGCCCTGTACCGCAAATGACTATTAAACCTGTTGACCCACAATTAAAAAGTCCCGGAAAAGGATCTTTGAACCACCATTTAGTTGAATGGACATTGACTATTCTTATTTGGGCCACAGCAATGGCCCCAAAACCTTTTTTGATCCACAGATCAAAAAGTGGCCATGCATTTTGTACAGGGGACTCTCTTTTTAGTTTATTTTTTTGGTAACGACATTTGTTTCCCAAAATTTATTTAGGGAAAATTTTATTTATATTTTTTTACATACTATCATTTTTTTTTTTTTCAAGTGAACATACAACATACACCCCTCCCTGAGTTTTTAAAGGGTATTTTTTACCTGTAATGTGTTAATTCTCCGCACACCCCATAAGTAATAAAATGTCCTAATCTTCCAAAAAACACTTCTTAGTTTAGAAGAATTTCCCTCCGGGGTTTTTTTTTGAGATAAATTACCAATCAATTTAATTTTTTCATTTTTCCTCCAAATCCTTCTTCATTGATTAGGGACAGATCCCCGGGAGAAAAAATGATGCGACCCCATATACCCACCCCCAAAAAATTTAAGCCTCAAATTGTGCAATTTGTGTCCCCGGGACCCCTTTTTTGACACTATTTTAACCTCACAAAATCCCCTTTTTCAAAATCTGATTTTTTTGAAAAATTTTGAAGCTCTCCTGATTCCCCTAACGGTGAGAGCCTGCTGCCGTCACCCAAACTGTTAACAGGGAGGTCCAGTGCCGATTTACAGTGGGGTGCGGGGGAAACCAGCTAGCGTCTGTATCTATTAACACGCGGTTCAGCAGCCAGGGCCGGGGTTTTAAAGTGGGGGGGTAAAGGGCCCGGGGCCGGGCGCCCGTCATCCTTTTTAACACAGTAAAAATCCCTTATGACGCAGAAACGAAAACAGCTGCTGAAGCAGAGTGGGGAAAGGGGAAGTTAGAAATCCTTTCACCCTTTCCCTCAGTACAAAAGTCAAACCTGGTACGCTTGCCCCCCCCTAGATGCGGGGGGAATTTAGCTTCACTTTGGAAATTCTGGGGGTTAAAGCTCCGTTTCCCCCCAGGTGCCCTTTTTTTGGGATTCTTTTTTCTCTTTTATCAACGGCGGAGAATTGTCTCTGTACTTGTTCTCTGTCCCTGCTCCATACTCCAGTCCTCAAAAAAACCTACACTTGGGAAGTTTTTTTGTACCCCCTTGTACAATTCAGAGGAAATTTTTTACCAGCATTTTGACATGCAAGTTTTTTAGTATTTAATTCTAGAAAACACATTTTTAAATAGGATGGAAACCCCACCATTTTTTTGTTTCTCTTTTTTAATTGATTAAATAGGGTTTTCTCAAAAACAGGGATTTTCTAGCTATTAAAGACTTGCAAAAACAAGTCATTTTGCAATAGGTGCCATTAACAGGTCCTACCTTTCCCGTTCTGAAGCCCATCACCCTTGAGCCACCTTTTAAAATTGTGAAGAACAAATGTCTGTTTGAAAAACCACATTTTTTTTCAATAGGACCGGTTCTCGCATTTTACAGCAAATGCCCCCAAAAAAATTTAAAAAATGACCCATGAGCCCCTTTTGACCCAATTTGTGAAGAAAATGTCTGTTAAAAAACAAAAAAATCTTTTTATAAAGGACCCGTAGTATAGCTGCATTCACAGAAAATACCCCAAAAATTGAAAGATGACCCTTGGGGCCCTTTTCAATTTTAAAAAAAATGTCTATTAGAAACAACATTTTTTAGAATGGACCCGAGTATTGCTGCATTTTAAAGCACAGACCCAAAAAAAAATTTTTAAAAGACTTCTCAGCCACTGTTAAAAAAAATTTAAGGAGAAAAGCCCTTAGAAGCCCCATTTCTGTTCCAAAGGGCCACGATTTTGCGTATCTCACGCAACATGGACCCCAAAAAAAATTATAAATATAATTTCTCGCCCCTGTTCAAAATTGAGGGAGAAATGCCACTTAGAAGCCCCATTTTCTGTTCCAAAGGACCAATTTTTGCTGTATTCACAGCAAATGAAAAAAAAAATTATAAATATGATTCTCCAAACTGTTTTTTAAAATTGTGAGGCAAATGACCCCAAAAAAATTGACAGGAAAAAATTCTAAAGAGAAAAGAGTAAATGGAATATGGCTTTGGCATGAAACCTTGCTGTCTTTTACAGTCTCCCACAGCAAATCAGCAAAAAAAAACTGTTGGGAAATGGAATTTAAAAATTGCATAAGAAATGATCATTTTAAAAAAATTTTTCAAAAGGGCATTTCGTTTTAAGAAAATTTTGAAGGTGTCCGGCAAAATAATCTGGACCTCATCAATTGGGGGCCCCAACATCATCAGAATCCATGCCTGATTCATCTTTATGAAAATCAAACATCCACATTTCTGTGGGAAAGTCCGGGATGCTTTGTCTGTAATGACTCCTCCAGCGGCTTAAAAGGGCCGCTCAGATTACGCTGGTGCTGGGCAGGAAAAAACACTTCATGGGTGGCGAGCGGCCGGGCCATTCGTCCATTTTGGATACCCAAAGTCTATTGGGGCCGGAACACATACAAAACATCGGATTTAGACGGATATGGGCCCATGTTTTTAAATGGTCCTTGTGTTGGATGTGTGCCCCGTTGCATGCGGTGGGGAGGTGGTAAAAAAAGTTCCGAGGGCACCCATTAGGCTTCTTTCACCTTTGCCTGCTGCGTTGCTGGGCCCTACGGCACTTTGGGACTTATGCTGTCACGCGCTATGTTGTTTTTCCCCCGTGACATTTGAAGAAGGGAATAACACAACAGATTCTCCCGTTGACAACACAAAGGGCTCCATTTTCCCCATTTTACTCTCTTTTTGGAGGGAAGAAAAGGCTGAGTTTTGTTTTGTACCGGGGATCCGGAGGGTGGGCCACCCCTAATGTTGTTCATTTTGATGGCCTTAAAGGGGGATCAGTTGGAGGAAAGGGCATCGCCTCATGTCAGAGAGCAGCCTGATTTCCCAAGCCTTGGTCGAGGGGACTGCAACTGATTTTTCCTCAAATTCCTCCCCGGCTCAAATTCGCGCCAACCTTTTCCAAGGCAGGGGCTCGGTAACGTCGTGTCTAGGGGTACCCCCCCTCCCCTCCTCCTCCGCTTTTTTTCCCGGGACAGTTCAACACAGGCCACTTGCCTCAGAATGCACCCCGAGAGCTGATGCGCCCCCTTTCACTAGTCCTGGACCCCGAACCACTGCCTGATGAAGACCGATAAATTGGAAATGCGGGCCTTGTGGATTTGAGGAGAAAAGGCTCCCCTGTCCCCCATCTGTGTCCGTCTCCTCCTCCTCGTGGGGACCTGGTTTTTAGATTTTCCCGATCTTCCCGAACTAAAATCCCACAATGGTCATGCTAAAGGGCATTTTCCGCCGACCCATTTTGGTGGCTTTTTCAAAACTGGCAAGGGTGGTGCAGACTCTTTTACCGCCTCCATCCGGTGGCTCAACACCCCGAGGTCCGCACCGCTGCTTGTAGGCCATTGTCATTTTGTACTGCGTAAAGGGATTGCGCTGCCCCCAACGCTGGAGCATTGGAGGGTGAAAATTTCCCGCATGTTTCCAGTCAACAATGAGACGCTGACAGGGGGGGCCGAGCTGACGCTGCAACGCAGCCAGGTGGGCAACAGGGTGCGAACGCGGGAAGTGCGAATCAGACCTCGAGCCTTCTCACAGGCAGTCCAGACTCGGGTACTCTTTAGAAATTTCTGGCACGAGGTTCTGACATGTGCCAGGCAAGGGGTGTGCTCCAGCCTACCGATCTTAAGGGCGGCCCAGCAGATTTTCCCCGTTATTGCCACCCACCTTGCCTGGCACAAGGTTTCTTGTCACCCAGCCAGCGCTCGGTCTCGTTGTGGAGAGCCCCCCCACAGCCCCTGCCTGGTGTGGATGGTCCCCAAGACAGATTAATTTCAACACGGCCTGGTTTCTCTGGGCCCGTGTGACCCAAGGACCTTTGGGGAAAGAGCCCTGCACATCCCTGAGAGCCACCGTCACGACCAGAGCACCCACCCAGCTCACCCGTGAGCTGTCACAGAGATATACGGCCCTTTGGGCCGTGCTTACTAGTCCATTGTCGGTGGTAGATGGACTTTTCCGGACACAGATCAGAAAACGTGCTTGAAATTTTACTAACGTGGCTGGTCAGGGAGGGACGGATTTTCTGGCAAAGAAATCCCTGTTTTGGGCATTGTATTGGACAGGAAAGGGCCATGACGGGGCGGAACCCACTGTGTCCCCAAGGGAAAAAGGCAAATTTCCAAGGGCCAAAAGCCTGGCTGCCGACATTCGGCTTTTGGCTTTGGGATGGTTTGGGGTTAAATGTTTCTTCTGTCCCAAACCGGGAAGAAAGAAGGGGGGCTGCTAGACGGGCCGCTGTACACGGAGGTCGTCAAATGGGGAAGGAAAGGGGTAGGATGGGTCTCTGGTGGTCTGGTGGTACTCGGGCGGGGTTTGAGGCTGAAGCGGAAGCTGACCCCTTTGATCAGACTCTGAGAGACAGGGGCGCGAGGAACGCTGTGGTGGCGGAGGAGGAGGAGGGGGAGTCAAAGGTGGACGTGGTTGGAGGCCCCCGGGGTGGGTCGGGCCCTTTTTTTGGCCAAGTTGCCCTCCATTTTCACTCATGCATTCGCTGCATGTGACTAGACATGTTGGTGTGGTTAAACCCTAAGATTCTTGCTCTATTTGGTTTACGGCAACGGCGGCATATGACATTGCTGGGTGAATCAGAGGTTTGCTCAAAGACGGCCCAGGCTTGAGAGGTCCTGGATTTTTTTTACGCGTAATGGGCGGGCGGTTTTTTCGCTACCGTGGCGGGCGGGAAACATATCAGCGGACTTCTGCGACCACCCTCTCCCCTTTTTTAGCCCGGGGCCCCCTATTGACCCACCCCACGCTTCCCCTCATCCAGTGATGAACCTCACAAACAAATTCTGCGGATAAGACCACGATGGATCCGCAATGCGTCATCCCACACATTTTCATAAAAACCCGGTGACTTGGTCGTCCTGATTTCGCATCCCGAAGCTGGGACTACAAGCAAGGGGCACTGCAAGGGTTGCCACCACCCGGGGTTTTTGCCGATTACCCGGGTCCTTATCCCCCCTCGTGGCATCAGTAATGGGCGAAGAGCAGACAAAATCATCCTTTTGGCCTCTTTATCTTTTAAAAGCCTTCTGCCCCAACCACATTTTGTCATCAAAGGTCTTCGAAAAAGGATTTTCCACAGTGGTGGGTACACAGTTACATTTTTTGGGGTGCCTTCGCTTTATGTTGGGCGGATGCGAGATGCGGGTGATACATTTTGGGGGCCGTGACTGGGGGGACGAGGAGTAAGACTGCTGGAGCAGGTTGCATTAACCCCTGAAAAACAATTGGGGACGCTGTTCGTTACTGATTTCACAGGGGCCCCGACCCAGCGATGAAGGGGTGACGGTCCTGCAACTGGGCGATCCCGGGGTGGTGTTGTCGCCAGACTGGGAAAGGAGCACCCTTTTCGTACCTCTACCTCCATGTCCCCACCCCACTCTTTGCTCGTTTTCCATCGAATTTCCCCTCCATTTCAGAAAGATAAAAATTCGAGAAGGTATTGAGAGTTTTGGAAAAATCTCTTTTAAAAGACGGCAAATCACAGCTATTCTAATCCCCCCAAATCAAAACAAAATTGCTGATTAAATTTAAGTGCTAGGGACCCCTATCAACAAAGCTTGAAATGACCAAAAAGTAAAAAAAAACACCTGTCTGAAAAGTATTGGCTAATAAACGGTAAAATTTTTGGCACCTATCAATTCACCCGTGGTGACTACAAAATTGCGTATTCAAATTTTAAAAAATGCAAAGTAGGTCTATTTTTGCAAAGCTTGTTGACCCAAAAAATGAAAAAAACACCCGTTGAAATTTTACGGATAAAAAAGGTATTTTTGCACCTATCAGACACCTGTGGTGCTACAAATTGCTGGATTCAAATTTTTAACGCAAAGGGGGTTTTTATAACAAAGCTGGCCCCGCCAAAAAAAAAAACACGTATCTGAAATGTATACGGGATAATAAAAAATATTTTTTTGGGACCTACAACCTGTGGTGACACAAAATTTTCTGGATTCAAATTTTAAATGCAAGTGGCTATTCAACAAAACTGGACTGGGCAAAATTTAAAAAGAACACTTATATAATGTTATGATATAAAAGTGGGGTTTTTTTCACCTAACAAATAGACCCGCATAACTAGAAAAGATCTGTATCTAATATAAGGCAATGCAATGTCTAAACAAAATTTTGGCTGTTCAAAAACCAGTATCCTTTATAGAGCTTGCTGTGTTCGCCCCCCCCCCCCCCCTCTCCCCTCCGTGACTTTACAGCGGTGATGTCCTTTAAAATTTTCTGCCCAACTACCTAAAATCTGCAAATCCTGACAACAAAATTTAAGGTCCAGCTAAAAGTAGAGCTTCTCTTGAAAAAAAAATAATTTCGTGAGCTGTTTGCTGAGCTTTTTTAAAGAGGGAGAGCGCCCCGTTTTTCCC
>JAODAL010033453.1:0-45543 GCA_025379985.1 Phyllomedusa bahiana
CCCCCCTCGTAGGTTCATCAATGGATCTTCCCACCACACACCATCCAGCATCTGTGGGATTCACTGCAGTCAGCATGGCTCTAGATACCTGTGACAACTTTTTCATCTTTCCTATTATTGTTACTATATAGCAATATTATTTAGGCACCAATATGGCAATATTATTTGAGCATGTTATAGTGCTTTTATTTATGCACTGAACCTGTAGGTCTAATAATACCACAGAGGAGTGTTCAACCAGTAAAAGGATGAAGGGACCAAAGCACCAACCTATATGTGAGAAAAGGGGGCTAAAGCACCAGTCTGCATGTGACAGTGGAGGGGTCTAGAACAGTAATCTATATGTGTAGTAGGAGAGAGCTACAGCAGTGGTCAATATATGACAGAGGAGGGGGCTACAGCACCATTCTGTATCTGACAGGTGAGAGGGCTACAGCCTCAGTCTATATGTGAGAGAGGAGGAAACCATGAGCAGAAATCTATATGTGAGAGAAGAAGGTATCATGGGCAAAAGTCTGTATGTGAGAGAGAAGGGGTCATGAGCAAAAGTCTATATGTGAGAGATGAGGGGGCCAAAGTACAGGTATCTATTGGAGAGATGAGGTATCCATGAGCATCAGTCTATATGTTAGAGAGGAGGGGTCATGAGCAAAAGTCTATATGTGAGGGGACCAGAGCAGTGGTCTATATGTGACACATCTACATTGGGCACTATTTAGGCACTATCATTATCTGGGGCACGCAATTTAAAGCATTATCTGTGTGGGCTTATTTTTTGGCCTACTATCTGGCACTATTACTTATATCAGAAGTAAAAGAGGTACAGTTATGGGGCAGTGACAGGGACATCACTGAGGGTAGTAGTAGGATTAGAAGTTTTTGTGGAGCTGAGGAATAGTTGGGGAGCATGCTGAAAAATAAGTTAAGCTGGTCTTGACCAGATGTACAAGAAAAGAAAAGGCTAACCCCACAGGTAAGAGAAGACATCACCTATGAGTCAATTATTCTGCCACCAATGAACATCATACAAATTTCTGACTAGTGTGAGCAGCATCTCTATGCAAGCGTATAGAAGATAGTGAACTCGCTATATTCAATCCCCTTTCTGATGCATGTGGAGATCCAGTGAGGAAGATGCAGTGGATGTGTGTTAGGTATTTATTTAACTGTACCTTAAATGTTGGCACAGAGGAATGAATTCTCCTCTCCAGCTCTGTGCAACATGTCTGGACAAAATGGAGATCCAGCAACAATGTGACAGGATATGACCTCACAGAACAGGAGGAGTAACACAAAGAAAGACATATGGGAATTACATCATTAATATCTTACATAACCTTTTACAAACAGTGGCCAAATGGTGGCAGCATAACACATCAAACATGGTATACAACATGAATGCGATATAATTAATGGATTCTGTTGGAAGTCATAGCTGGACAGCACATCAACGTTTACGCATTAATATGTCCCAAAATTTGTTTTACTAAACCTATTTAATTGTTTTTATAACTGTCAATTAATTGTATTGACATAATTAACAATGTTCAGGGGTAGGCCCAATCATACAACCTTTTCATTATACCAACCAAAGTGTTAAAATGGTCCTGGTTGGAGACGGGACATCTTGCAAAACCTCCCTTATGATGGTCTTAAAAGGGTTTTCTCACTATGAAGATTAGCTTTCAAGATAAGGGCACTGTTAACACATTTTATAAATACATTGGTCAGTAGATTTTACCTTAGTCATGAGCTATAGACAGTTTAGCAGGTCTCTCACTGCATACAGGTTTCTATGGTAACCTGCAAACTGATTAGCAGAGAGCAGTAGTGACCACATCCCAGGGACTGACTGATGGGGACTGAGCAGTGAGTGAAACAATTAGATTAAACAAGACTAGCTAAAGGAAACAAAAGGTACAAGTGCTGTGAGCACTGAGGAGCATGGAGTTATCTGTAATTGTGTTAGAGATATCAATCTCCTGCTCTGCTATGTACATACAGACACTTAGCTGCTCCATAACTTATAGCTCACGTTTCCCCTGCCTGTCCAGCAGAAACTAATGTTCACACGTCTGATTTTGATGTGAAATTAAATGCAGCATTTACGTCAGATTCCATGTTTAAATTCAATTGCAGTCCACATCTGCATGTCAATACATTTCAAAACGGATTAATCCACATAAAGAACACAGTGAAAACTGCTATTACATTTATACAATCCGTGTCTAAAATCCGCACAGGAAGGTACAGATTTTATAATCTAAATCCTTATCAGATTTTCCATGTCAGGAAATTCTGAAATGTGAACTTACCCTTAAGGGGTGGTTGGTTGATTTTTTCCTCCATCCTGATAACAATCTAGCCTAGAAACTGCTCTGCTTGTTGTAATGCCAACAATATTCTTGTATAGGATTTCTGAATAGTTAGACATAGCTTTTGTAAGTACTTGACATATACAATATAACCTGCAGATGTGTCTTTTTCTTTCAAAGACAGAAGAACTTACATAAAGGCAGTTTGTATAAGTGAATGTTCTCCTTAGGCAGTAGATCTCAAGATCTGCAGTCAAGTACTCAGCTTTTAATATTGCACACATTATAAAAGAATTAATTCATTTTGTTGGGTTAAATTGTAATGGCCATTAAACCAATTTAATATGGGCTTAGCTGAGATATATATGTCTGTCTGAGTATTGGCCTTTTTAAATTAATATTAAAGTTTTGGAATGTCATATTAAAGGGTCTCTAATATTTATGTATTTGAATCATAGCATCCCTAGCATAAAAGTTCAATAAATAATACAGTAATCTAAAATAATAGTACAAATATAAAAGTGTAAAACTGAACAAACACTCATAACAAGAATCCTGCGTTCTTATCATTATACCTTTGTATTATTATTTTAGTTATTAAATGCTTTTAGATCTATTTTATTAGACTATTATTATTTATGTTGCTATTAGTAGCCTTAGGCTAGGTCTACATTGCATTGGACAAAAAACTTGTTGGAAACCAAATCCTAAAAACCACTTTAAACCTGAGTATTTGAATAGTTTTTTGTCCAAATCAGCTGGGTTTCTGACCAGTTTTTTTGGGTGTTTTTTGTTGAAACATATGCAACAGCTTCAGCTTATTTTGGAGCTTATATCATAAGGACATCAGGTTGTGCTGTGTTAAAGGGGTTGTCTCACTACAAAGAATAGTTTTCAAAATGTAGGGAACACTAAATGAAGATATTTTCCAAATATATTGCTTTGTTCATCTTTTTTTGTTAAGGAGCTACAAGTGATTTTATCACCTTCTGTGCTCTCTCTGGTTCCCCAAGTGACCGAACTGTGTACTCCTTCTCCCCTGCTGTTTGTTCTATCTGATAGCAGGGAGTGACATCATCACACAGATTGCAGCAGTGTGAGAGCTTGTGTGTTATCTGATCTTTCAGACCGAAGATAGTAATTAATCTACTGTTTACATTAGCTCAGTAGCTTCTCTGGACCTCAGAGAAGGTAATCTGAATACATGGAGCTCGTATGCTAATTACAGACAGCTTGACCAGGAATTGACAGAGCAAAGCAGCATTATTTCATTCATGCATCCTATGAAATGTTGAGATGAGACAACCCCTTTAAGTATTAATGTGTTCTCATATGCTTTGTTCTGCTAGTCCTTATGTTCACTCCTGTTGTTCTTTTCATCTCGTATTTTTCATATTTCTCATATTTTCATACATGTTGTAAGGATACAGGTTAAGCATGTAATGGTTGCTGTGTGTCTCAAGTAAAGTATACAGTGAATATTCTTCCCACATTATTCTTCCCAATATCAGTATGCTGATGTTTCTACTCCAGAAAGATGCAATCTGCAACAGTTTTTAGTTTTTTTGTTGAGGTTTTTGGCGTGTTTTTTGGGCAGTTTTTTAGCAGAACAGCAGGAAAATACGTCCAGCAGTTTACATAGACTTCAATAGTAAATTTTCTGCTGAACAGATTTTACAATATGCTCCTAAAACTGCTGACGCTTAAAAACGACCTGTGTAGACTACAGGTAGTTTTTGTATTGAAGTCTATGTCAACTGTTTTCCGTCAGATTATCAGCAGTTTCTGAATACTAAAACCGCATGTACTGTGTAGACAAAGCCTTAGTGGTGGTTTTCCATTTTCCATTTCCCTGATGAGCTCCAAACCCATTCTTGACAATAACCATATAGCTCCAACACATAAGGCTCCATGGGAATGAAGCCTAACATTGCAGATAATTGCTAAGTGATCTTAATAAAATTCGTCTACAAAATCCCTTCTTTTCTAGATCATTGAACTATATCATTCTCAACTTTGTCTTTAATCTTTCAAGAGAAAAAATGTTCAAGATTTTAAAGATAACATTTTTAATCATTTTCACCTCCTCTTTAATTTAGCATGAGCATAAACCATGCTTGTGCTGCCTCTGCTAATAACTCAGCAGGAAGCCTTAAAAAGAAGAGCAAGTTAAGTTTGGACTGTGCTGATCAACAAAGCAGCATGACACAAAAAAACGTTATTAGCTCCCACCACTTCAGCCCAAAATAGATAGTGTTGTATCAAACGGGGGAGGGAAAAATTCTAGCAATGATTAAAATTTCCCTTTTGGGGAATGAAAACATTTTCTTAAGCCTGTTATATGTGTAATAAAGCTGAAAACTTCTACCTGGATATTATCCAAAAAGATTAAAGAGATTTTATCAAATGAAATCCAGGGAAGCACTTTAAAAATGATAAGCTGGAACAGATGATGTCCAATATTGATTCTGCCTGAACAAAGAAAAAACATTAAATGTAATATTCCATTAAATGCATGTCTGTTGTTTTGTTTTGTATAATAACCAAGAAAAAAATCCCCTATTGCCATTAAAGTGAACCTGTCTGGTGGTTTATGCTGCCCTATCTGGGAGAATGCAAAAACAGCAATGTACAATGTTGCTCACCCAAACGTCCCGGTGTCCGGAATGTCCTCGCCGCATCCCGGGGAGCAAGCGGTAGAAGCAGTCCAAAAAGAAGAAGAATGAGGGGCGTATGGGGACACTGATCCCTAAAATCAGTCAAAATTTATTGAAAATTCCCAAAAAATGTACAGACCCAAAAATGGCACCTCCCATGAAAATTGATGCCAAAAACGTTGAGCTTTTTTGGAGTTAAATGCCCTTGCCATAATACCAACATATTAAGAACATCCTATATAAAAAAACAATTAATTACGAGACTTAACTTACCGTGTCCCGCCCGGTAACCAGCCATGATAACATCGGGAAAAGATTAACCCCGGAAAAATACTGGGAGCCGGCAAAGGAAGAAATAGAAAACCAGGGTAACCAAATCCCACCCTTGGCTCCCTGAGCTGGCAGAGAGCCCCTGCTCCGCGAAAGCACGGCATTAAAAAAACAACCATGCATGAAAAATTAAGGGCGAAATTACTCCGAGAGTAATATAATAAAAACGACATAGTACCAAAGGCGGCAAGAGCCCTGAATAACGCATGGCAGTAACTCCCAAAACAAAAATCCCAGCACAAAAAGACCAGCGGTACAAGTAGAAACCCAAACAGGGGCAGAGTCAGCACCCAGAGTTGGTAATACATATATAAAAGAATAACAGGAACCACTAAATGGAAGCCGGGCGGGACAAAAGGCAAGATACAGTAAGGCAACAACAAGATTGTATATTCAGTTTTAAAAAATACTTAAAAGAGAAAAAAAATATAAACCAAAATCATTCAAAATGAAAAAAAATCTTTTTTGTGATTGGGGCCCCTTGGGGATGCTTTGTGTTAAGTGTCGTGACCCCAAAAACTTACGATCACGTAACATATTTTCAAGACACCTCCTCTTATCGGTTTGTAAACCTTTTCTTGCCCAAATTTGTAAACCAACATAATTGCCCTGGGGATATCCCTGAAGTGTTGGAGAGCAATCTGTTTCGAGAGCCAAATTAAATACATTCAAGTGCCTAGAAATCTAGTTTTTAATTCCCATTGTGCTGCCTATAAAATACAATGGAGATGGTACAAGGGGCAAGATAGACACAAAATAGGAATTTAAAAATTTATAAATTTTTACCTTTAAATTTTTTCTAGTTTTCTCACTATGTAAAATTCCTTGGGTTTTGATAGCAAAAGTACAAGTCCTGCTTTGTTTAGCACCACCTTGTGGAAACCCCGCACCCCCGCAGCCGGGCATAGAGGTACCGTGTGCCATAGCAATATAGTTGGGAGATAATAAATTTCCCAATGTTTTAGGTTTCCGGTTACAACTCTACAGCCTTTGTATAAATGGTTTGTAAAATTTGGATCCTGGTTGAGGACAGCCAGTTTTTAAGAAAAAATTTTTTTATATGGGAAATTGGGGGGTACAATCCGTGACTAAAGGGGGCTTATTGTCCCCAGGGAAAAATTCCCTCAAAGGTTTTTTTAGGGACAAAAAAGTTTGGCCCATCTCTTACCGGGGTTTTGAGAATCTCTATTCGGGGTCCTTTTTTAGGATATCCCTATTTTTAATTTTGACAGATGTTTTTTGCCCCAAACATAATCCATTTCGGACTGCGTTCCTTTTGGGCTTTCACATTTGCCAAGGGGATCGATCTGGGGTTTTTTTGGTATAAAAAATCCTTAGTGTAGAATGGGTTCCCCAAAGTAGGTTTTCTGAAAGTTTTACTAGATATTTTAGGGCCCAGAAAAGCCCTCAAAAGGGTAAAATCCAGGAAATTAATTCTGGATGCCTCTGCAAAACCAGGAACTCCAAATTAAAGGTTTGTTGTTGGAAAATAAATAAAACCGGTAGGCAGGCTTTCCACCCCCCAAAATTAAATGGGAGGTATCGAATCCCTGCCTCCAAAGGTATACGCCAAGAAAAAAAAATTATTTTCAGTAAAAGATAACGGGTTTTCCCCCCAAGAAACCGTGAGATTAGCCAATGAGGGCAAAAATTTCGCCCCCCATTACACCCCCTTAACGGAGATAACCTGGCATCAAATTTAAAAAAAATTGTGAGTCATAAAAAACTCAACAACACAGATTAAAAAATCTTAAAATTTTGAGATTGCCAAAATACGGTTTGTGAAAATGAAAAAAGCGCCATGGATCAACTGAGTGGGGGGAAGCTGTGTCAGAATACTACATCACAACCAACCCAAAAATATCCTCACCCCTACAATTTTGCCCCATTTTGGGGTTAAAAACATCCCCTGGTATCAAAAGGAAACCTGGAGGGGTTTTTAAAAGGGCTGTAACACCGAATAACCCACTGACCAATTTCTCGAAAAAAAACCCAATGCCCGAAACTATGGGACGCATGGGCGGTTTGTTGGTTTTTTATGGACTTGGTAGACCGTATATCACGACAAAAAGGGGGCTTTTTTACCTGATATTTTCTATCCCCTTCTGTGAAAAGACCCCCAAGCCAGACCCCCCTTAAAACCCAAATACCCAAATTTCACATTTAAACCTGTCATTTGGACCCCAGGAAATTTTTGATAAGTGGAGGTATCGACAAGAGTTAAAAGCTTGCATTGGTGTGTGTCTTATCCATTACACAACCGTACCACCTTTGTGGCCCTCCTTATGACCTTTTTCGTATTGTAAAGAAAAGCCCTTAAAGCAATCGCTGACCCTTAAAAGATTTAAATATTTTTGTTTAGAAGGTCTCTCCGTAATTCTAAGGTCCCTTTAATAGCAATTTGGAAAAAACCATAGCGGGAACCCCCGGGATGAACGGGGTAGAAACTGGGATTGTTGTAACAAATTTAGATTAAAATATAATCAGAAAAAGATTCATTGGATAGTCCTGCAACATTGAATGGATAACTGTTCTCTAAACAGAAGTTTACTGAAATTATTGCTGTTTTGGCCCACCGTACTTGCAGTCGCCACTCTTCGAGGGTCTGGGTCTCCAAAAAGTCTTTTTTAGGTCAATTCCAAATGAAATTTTTATTAAACATCCTTGAGGGTTAAAAACAGTTTAAAAATTCTTTTACCCCAAAAGCTAAGGCCAATTTAGGAGGTCTTTTTGATGGCGATCTAATGCCGTTGTGGAAAGGTCAGCAACTTTTTCTTCTTGCGATCAATTGCCAGAAATGTTTGCCGGGTCTTCTCGTGCATCCATTCTTATATTCGGAGTGTCGCCTCCCCCGCCGTGTTTTTTGGGACTTGCCTTTCTTAGATTTTCTCATTTGATAATAGAGGGGCGGGCTCTGTTCCCCTGAAAGGACGATTCTTCAATTGACTTTCCGTACTTCTACAGAGTCCGTTCAACCGGGGCCCAAAACTTCTTTTCTTTGGGGTTTTTACGTTCTTTTCCCGGTCTAGATCTTTTTTAAGAATAGATTGGGGGAATCGGAATCCTTTGTCTCGTCCCCATTCATAGACCTGTTTAAGTTTTAGCCGGGGTCCGTTGATATTTAGACTTTTCGTGATCATAATTAATCTTCCCTTTTGTCTATTTGGCTCTAAGCCTTGTATCGTGCTGTCGATGTATCTGCCCCTTTAAAAAAAACGAAGTGAGGACTCAAATTTTAATTTTTTGATGATATATGTTCTAATTTCTGGTTTTCATATCGAACAATCAAATTATAAGATTGAGGGGAAAAAATCTTAGGATGGAATTCCATTCTTCAAAAAAATCCATGGAAAAAACTTTGTGGTATTTTTTTATTCGTAATCCCCGAGAAACTACTTTTGATCAAAATAATTTTGTAAGGTTTTGGGTCCCACCATTGGAGTTCTTTGCTAAAGCATTTCTCCCGGTTTTACTTTATCAAGAAATTCTATTGATTGAGTTGGAGGGATTCTTGAAAAAACCTGTGCAGCTTTCTCTTGCCTGCTTAATGATGTCGCCATTTGGCTTATCTCTACAATTCAATGCAGCAATGTTCCTTTTAAAAGCACAAGTTCCCAAGGGAAACTTCCCACTTGGGAAGAAAAGACCTTTTTGCAAAAAATATATATATGTCTTTACAAAAAATCTTTGGGGGAGATGCCTAGGATCAGATATAAAACCGGCTAGGGGAGCACAACATGTCACCTCCAAAGCAGCAATGCAAAAAACGCAATGTAAAATTTAGCTCACCCAAACTTTCGGTGTCCGGGTGTCCTCGCCGTATCCCCTGGAGCAAGCGGGGGGAGAAAGCAGTCCAATTTGAAAAAAGAATGTGAGGCGTATCGGGGGCATGATCCGCTAAAATCAGTCAAAATTTATTGAGAAAAATTTCCCTAAAATGTACAAACCAAAAAAAAGGCCCTCCCTATAAAAAATGTTTCCAAAACGATTGCGCGTTTCGGGCATTACATGCCCTTACTCATATACCACACTTTTTAAAACACCTATTTATAAAAACAATTAATTACAGAGATTAACTTACCTTGTCCGCCCGGTAACCACGCCATGATAACATCCGGGGAAAAAAATCGTAACCCGGAATACGTCAGGGCCCGCGCAAGAAGACATAGTAACCAGGGTAACCAAATGCCAGCCTTTGGGTGCTGAGCATGGCAGAGAGCGCCCTCTCCGCGAAAAAACCCCGGGAATAATAACTAACCATGCATGATAACTTTAAGGGGAGAAATTAGTCCGGGGATAATATAATACAAAACGAAAGTACCCAAAAAGGGGGAGAGAGCCCTGAATAACGCATCGCAGTAACTACCTAAAAAGATAAAAGCCGCACAACAAAGACCAGCGGTACAATGTAAAACAACAGGGGGCAGAGTCGCACCCAGAGTTGGAATACATATAAAAAAATAAATGGAACCTACTAAAGGAAGCCCGGGGGGGACACAGGGAAATATACACGTAAGGCAACAACAGATTGATATTCATATTGAAATACATAGAAGAGAAAATTATAACTTTTTAAAACCCAAAAACATTTTAATAATGAAACATAACCCCTTTCTGTATTGAACCCTTGGGATGCATTGTGTTAAGTGTCGTGATCCAAAAACTTTACATCAGTAACATACTTTCAAGATCACCTCCCTTTATCGTTTGTAAAACCCTTTTCTATGCCCATAATTTTTTAAACCAACATAATTGCCCCGGTGGATATCCCTGAAATGTTGTGAGAGACTAGATTGTTTTTGAGAGCCAAAATTGAAATACATTCAAGTTCTAGAAATCTATTTTTAATTTGCCATTGTTGCCCATATAATCAACTGGGATGGGACAAGTGGCAAGTTTGACTACACAATAGGAATTTCAATTTTTAAAAATGTTTTACCAAAATTTTTAGTTTTCTCACTATTTTAAAATTTTTGGTTTTGATAGCAAAAGTACAAGTCCTCATTTTTTAGCACCAACTTTTGAAAAACCCGCATCCCGCACCCGGGCTCCCGAGGGACCTTTGCCTAGCAAAATGTTGGGGGATAATTAAAATTTCCCCAAATTTTTTGGTTTCCTGGTTACAATCTAAAACCTTTTTAATATGGTTTGTAAAAAATTGGGTCCTGGTTTAGGGGCAGCCCGATTTTTAGAAAATTCTTTTGATAATGGGAAATTGGTGGGGCAATCCCTGACTAAAGTGGGTTATTGTCCCAGGGGAAATTTCCCTAAAGGTTCTTTTTCTGGAAAATAAATTTTGGCCCATCTCTTACCCCGGGTTTTTGAGAATGGCTCTATTCGGGTCCATTTGGAATTCCCTATTTTTTAATCTTTTAAAGATTTTTTTTGCCCCAAACGAAATCCAGTTCGGAACTGCAGTCCGTTTTTGGGTCTGCACATTTTCCCAAATTTGGTATGATCCGGGGTTTTTTTTGGGTATGAAAACCCGTATTAGAAAGGTGTTTCCCCCAAGAGGTTTTTGAAAGTTTTCCCAGATTTTTATGGCCAGATAAGCCCTTAAAGTCAAATCCCGGAAATTAATTCTGGATGCCTCTGCACAACCATTTTTAACTCCCAAATTTAAAAGGGGTTGTTGTGGGGTAATCAAAGAACCCCGGTCGGGGAGGCATACCCCCCTCCAAATAAAAAGGAGGTCATCAATACCCGCCGTACCAGAGTATACGTCCAAGAAAAGGATTTTTCAGTAAAAGATACCAGTTCCACCCAAGAAAAAACCCTGGGGGATTGCCAATGAGGCGAAAAATTTCGCCCCCATTGACACACCTGTAAAAGGGATAAACCTGGCCATCAAATTAAAAAATTGGAGTATAAGAAATCAACAAACAGATTAAAAAAATCATGAAATCTTGAGAAATTGCTCACTACGGTTGTGAAAAAGAAAATTTGCGCCATGGAGCAACTGAGTGCGGGATGCTAGTGTACAGAGATACTCATCCCAACCCAAACCAAACATTCCCAGCCCATACAATTTTGTCCCTGTTGGTTAGAACATCCCCCGGGATCCAAAAGGGAAAATGGGGGAATGGTGTTAACTAATGGGTGTACACCGAACAACCCCCGACCAATTTCTCGAACAAAAACCCAATGCCCGAAACTATCGGCGCATGGGGGGGTTTGTTGGTACTTTTATGGGTCTTCGGTGACCCTTATACAGACATTACGGGGTTTTACTGGATATATTCTTCTCCTTCTGTGAAAAGATCCCCAAAAACAGACCCTCTTAAACCCAAAATTTTCCAATTCACATTTAAACCTGTCATTGGGACCCCCAGGTAATTTTTTGAAAAGTGGGGGTATTACAAGAGTTCAAGCTTTGGGCTTTGGGTTAGTCGACTTACCATTACTCAACCTAACACCTTTGTGGGGCCCACCCTTATGACCAATTCAGTATGTCAAGCAACTGACTTAAGCATGCGCTGTTCCCTTTTCGCCCTTTTGGCTAATCCACGGTTTCTTGGGGGAATTGTGTATCTTTAACTGAAAAAAACCCTTTCTTGGCATTAACTCGGTACGGCGGGTATACGATGCCCCCCTATTTTTTTGGAGGGGGGTATCCTCCGTAGGGGGGTTTTCATTGATTATTCAACAACAATCCCTTTTAATTTGGAGTTACGGTTGTGCAAGGCATCCGAATTAATTTCCTGGATTTGTTTTTTAAGGGCTTTTTGGCCATAAAATATCTAGTAAAATTTAGAAAACCCTCTTGGGGGGAACACCATTTCACTACAGGAGTTTCATCCCAAAAAACCCGCAACGATCCCAAATTTGGGCAAATGTGCAGACCCAAAGGGAAAACTGCATTTCCCGAACTGGATTATGTTTGGAGCAGAATAACATCTGTAAAAGATTAAAAAAAAGGGGATATCCAAAAGGGGGACCCTAAATAGAGCCTTTAAAAAAACCCCAGGAAAGGATGGGGGCCAAAACTTTTTGTCCAGTAAAAAAAACCTTTTGGGGAAATTTTCCCCTGGGGACAATAACCCCATTTAGTCACGGTTGTACCCCCCCAATTTCCCCATTATCAAAGAATTTTTCTTAAAAATCTGGCTGTCCTAAACCCAGGACCCAATTTTCAAACCATATTATACGAAGGCTGTAGGTTTGTAACCGGAAAACCCAAAAACTTTGGGGAAAATTTTTATCTCCCAACTTATTGTACTGGAACTACTGGTACCCGGGATGCACCGGCGCGGGATGGGGTTTCTACAAGTGGGGGTGCTAAACAATCCCAGGACTTGTATTTGCTACAAAACCAAGGAATTTTACAATAGTGAGAAAACTAGAAAAATTTTTGGGTAAAACATTTTATAAATTGAAATTTCCTATTGTGTAGTCTATCTTGCCACTTGCCCATTGATTGTATTAATAGGCAGCACAATGCGCAATTAAAAAACTAGATTTCTAGGCCTTGAATGATTTTTCAAGTTTGGCTCTCAAAAAACAGATCTGTCTCTCACAACACTTCAGGGATATCCACAGGCAATTATTTTGGGTTTTACAAATTAGGGGCATAGAAAAGGGTTTAAAAACCGATAAGAGGAGGTGATCTTGAAAGTATGTTACGTGATCGTAAAAGGCTTTTTGGATCAGAATTTAAACACAATGCATCCCAAGGGCTCAATCACAGAAGAGGGTTTTGTTTCATTTTTGATTGATTTTTTTTTATATGTTATAATTTTCTCTTCTATTTTTTTTAAAATACTAAAATTATACAATCTTGTTTTTTGCCTTACGTGAAAACTTCCCTTGTGTCCCGCCCGGCTTCCATTTGTAGGTTCCAGTTATTCTTTTATAAGTATTCCCAACTCTGGGTGCTGACTCTGCCCCCGTTGGTTTCTAATTTACCCGGGTCTTTGTTGTGCTGGTTTTTTTTTTTGGTGTTCTGCCCCAGCGTTTTTCAGGGGCCCCTTGCCGGCCTTTTGGTATATGTCGTTTTGTTTTATATTCTCTCGGAGTAATTTTCCCCTTTAATTATCATGCTGGTTAGTTATTATTGCCTTTCTTTCAGCGGCAGGGCGTTCTGGCCCCCATGCCCGGGCAGCCAAGGCGGGCATTTGGTTACCTGGTTACTATGTTTTTTGGCAGGCTCCTGACTATTTGGGGTTACATTTTTTCCCCGGATGTTATCATGGCGGGGTTACCGGGCGGACACGGTAAGTTAAGTCTCGAAAATTAAATTTTTTTATTATAGGAGTTTTAATATGTGTGGTATTTAGAAAGGGCATGTAACTCCCCGAAAAGCGTCAATCGTTTGCATCATCTTTCTATGGGGAGGTGCCATTTTTTTGGGGTTTTGTAATTTTATGGAAATTTTTCAATAAATTTTGACTGTTTTAGCGGAAAGTGTCCCGTACGCCTCATCATTCTTTTCTTATTGGCCTTCTGGGGGAAGCTGTGTAGAGAGAAAGCTATTATAGGTTTTTAAAAACTTGGAAAAGGATTTCTAAAAAACTACCGAAACCTTAAAGGGGGTTTTTTTACCATTAATTTTGCTTTTTAAAAGTAGGGGAAGGGTAAATGAAGACCAAATACCAAATACCTTGCTGTTTTTTTATTTTGCTTTGTTCATGAGATAAAGAAGATCTCTCTAGGTTACCAAACACCTCTTCCTGCTCTTTCTCTTACCTGATTGCTTCAAGCTATTACTCATTTAGTCCAAACATGGTGAATCACTCCCTGCTGAGTCCTATCTCTTGTTTACCTAAGTTTAATGACTTAGATCTCTGTAGTCTTATGCAATACAGATTATAATTCTCCTGCGGTCATGTCACCGTGAGAGTAATAGCTAGGATTAGCAGATTTGATATGCCAATCACTGCTGTTAACCCCCACGCCCAACCCGGAATGTGGTCTGAGTTATTTGGTTTTATGAAGAAACATGATGAGACAACCTATTTAAGAGACAGTGCAGGTTTCACTTACCCCTCCCACATACAGTGATTGACAGCTTTCCCTGTGTCAATCACTGTAATAAATGGGGTAAACAGTAGTTTCAGGTTTTTTTTCTCTTCTTTTTACTCAGAAATTCTGCTTTAAGTCATATAACCCTATATATCACACAGCTCTGCTTCATTTCCTTTATCACACCCTGCTTTCAGGTAGGGTAGATAAACCAAGCAGTAGTAGTTGATTGGCACCAGTCGATAATGCAGTAAAAAAAATTTCAATTTAGGAAACAATTAAAACAAAAAAAAAGAATCCAATGGGGAAAAGTGTGTACAAGTATGGTCAAGGGGTGGTATGCAGCTGAGGCGTTTCGGGCCAAAGTTGCCCCTTTGTCTTGTACCCAGTAATTCAGAACACCCTTTATGGGATTTAAGAACAAAAATAAATTAAAATTGTAAATTTGGCATGGGGCACTTACCCGGGAAAGGAAATTTTTCAGTACAAATCAATGGCAATAGCGTGATTGACATATGGCCCCGGGAAAAGGAAAAGCGCGTACGGAACGAAGCCAAAAAAAGGGTTGGCTCCATTGGGGGAAGTGAGTTATACCCCGGGACCCGGAGTACAAAAGGACGGCAGCCCGAAACTGAGTTTCTAAATAACAGGGATGCTCAGGGGGACGACACAGCACAGATCGAAATGGAAGTCTGCAAAACAGAATACAAGTCCTGATACTTGAATGGGTACATATTAAAAATTTGCAGGCAAAAAAAACATGCTCAAAACTAGCAAGACTGAGAAGCTGGATATACTTGGGCAGAAACAAGAATGACAATAAAAAAAGAAATTTTCTTATAATGGTTATATATTTTAAATATGGAATGCAGGAAAAAATTCCTTGCTACACAATAAAAAAGACAAAAATCACATAAAAAGGGGTATTTGAGAGAAAAGGGGAACTACACTAAACTACAAATTACGAAAAAAGTGGTGGAACATGACTTCTCGGGAAGATCAGTCCATTCGGGATAATGCATTTAATAAAGAATCAGTAAGCCTCCCTACACCCCCAAACGATATTCCAATCGCGCCACTCTCCCCCCCCCCCCACCCCCCTACTGGTGGAAACCCTTTTTAAATTTCCTGACACGAAGGCTATTAATACGTGATTCATGGCACAAGACACAATGTTGGGCTATGTTAGATTTACTAGTTTTGTTGACATTAGATATGTCATTTAGGTGTTCTAAAAAGCGGGTCTTTAATTTGCGGATAGTGCTACCTACGTATAATAAATTACATGATGTACATGTAATAATGTAAATTACATGATGTGAGTTGCAATTAAGGACACCCCATATTATGACTTGGAGCCATCTGAATTGGTGAAATTATGAGTAGGAATAACATAATTACAAGTTTTGCAGGGATAAGACCCGCATTTAAAGAATCCCTTGTGTCGTAGCCAGGTAGATTTGGTGTTAGAAGAAGGAATGGAATTGGGGGATAAGATACTGCCAATGGTTTTGGGTTTTCTAGCAACAACTCGACATCCACTCTGCAATATGGTATCCAATATTTCATCTTCCTGTAATATAGGTAAATGTTTGAGTATTATGTTTCTTATTGAACCAAATTGATGGCTATGATCCAATACTAATACAGGTTTATTTTCAATGCTGGTACTGGATGTGTGGGCGTGAATTTTACGGGTTAATAAACTCTCTCTGGAACGCCTATTTGCCAGTATAGAAGCCTTGTCTAGAGTCCAATTAGGATATCCTATAGATCTTAATCTGTTTTGAATAGCAGATTTTTCATGCTCATAATCAGAAAAAAAGGTACAATTCCGTTTGGCTCTAATGAGCTCTCCTGCTGGAATAGCTCTCTTTGTGGAATTGGTGTGAAAACTGTTATAATGTAAAATTGTGTTTCCACTGGTGGGTTTCCGGAAAGTTTTCGTAGTAATAACTTGATTGTGTGTACCCTCAAGTGTCAAATCCAAAAAGTTTACGAGAGAATTGCTGACTTGGTAAGTAAATCTCAAATTGAAAAGATTATTATTCAAGTAATCCACAAACGAGAGTACGGCAGGCACATCGCCCCTCCAAGTATCAGGTTACATTGCATTCTTTATTGCAGACTTCCGATTTCGATCTGTGCTGTGTCGTCACCTGATCGCATCCCTGTTACTTAGCAACTCAGTCTTCTGGCTGCGCGTCCTTTTGCTACATCCGGGTGCCGGTATAACGTCACTTCCGCCCAATGGAACGCAAGCCTTTTTAGGCTTCGTTCCGTGACGCGCATTTCCGTTTCCGGCCATATGTGCAATCACGCTATTGCCATTGATTTGTACTGAGAATTTCTGTTTCAGGTAAGGGCGCCACAGGTGCCGACATTTACAATTTTAATTTACTTTGTTTTTAAATCACTATAAGAGGGTGTTCATGACATTACTAGGTAGCTAAGACTAAGGGCAACTTTCGGCCCGAAACGCCTCAGCTGCATACCAACCCCTCTGACCATACTTGTACACACGTTTGCTCCATTGGATTCTTTGTTTTGCTTTTAATTGTTTCCAATAAATTGAAATTTTTTTTACTGCATTATCGACTGGTGCCAATCAACTACTTCTGCTTGCTTTGGACTCTATTGCGTTACATGGGACGCAGATTTGAGCACAGTCTTGTCGATCATACTACAGCAGATCACAAGGAGATGAGCTGGCATTTTCTTCCTTTTTTCAACAGGGTAGATAAACCACCTGACAGGTTCTCTTTAACTCTAAAATGCTAGCAGTCACAATTCCAGATCCATATATCGATGCTGACAGGTATAGAGAAATCCTCTAATTGAGTATATAAATATTATACAACAAAGATATTTTTTTTTATTCATAGTGTTTGAAAAGCAAAACTAGTGAGTACTTTATTTGTACTTCTGTTTTGTACACCTTAACATCATGCACCTATTGTGCACATTTCTGTTGACATTTCATGTAATAAATTATATGTGTTACAACTTCATGTGAGACGGGTGCTTGTTAAAAACAAATGTCCACAGTAAATGTAAAACAACAGCACACCTTAGTCTTTTTTGTTGTGAAAGAATATATAAGATATTTTATTGCAAAGCCAAAGGTAAGCTCCACACAAGTCTAATTTGCAGCCTTAATTTAAGTCTTACATAGCTCCGATCATGATCCGGCTGCGGCCGTCTGCCTCGTTACTTCTCCCTGCCACCAATGTGGCATAATACGACTAAGGTCTACGACCGAAATGTCACAACATACAACATTTATGTGTCACTTCTCGCTACTCCAAATTAAACTTGTGTAGAGCTCACCTTTGGTTTTGCAATAAAATATCTTATATATTCTTTCACAACAAAAAAGACTAAGGTGTGCTGTTGTTTTACATTTACAGCAGATGAAATGTAATTTTGCATGACTACAGTTGTAAGTGGCTATTCAATCTGACAAAGAGAGGGAAAATCATCACATCGATATCCATATGAAAAATAACTGCCTTGGTTTGAAAGAACCCTGTATAATCTATAAGTAAATTAGTTAACCAATGTCCTTTCATTACATTTCTGAACATAAAACTGGTTATGAACTCATTACTAGACGGCTAGTCACAAGAATATTGTAAACTTAAAATTTTTAATTAAAAGTAACAAGTCAAGAACAAGAAATTTTCCACTGCACACTTTGGGGGACATGTATGAAAACTGTCTTGATCTAAGACTTTCTTTGTTGCCCATAGCAACTAGAGATGGACGAATTGATTCTAACGAAGTGGAATTCGTTTAGAATTTCAGGAAAACTTCGTTTCTGAACGAAGTCGAAGTTTGGGGTACTTCGGGTGAACGGAGTGTGCTTCTGATTAATAAAATGGCTGTGAGCACATGGCGTTACATGGGGCAAAGCACTCTGGGAGGAAGAAAGGCATAGCTTGCATGACATGTGCAGAGATTAAGCCAATCAGAGACCGGCGGGATTCTGTGACGTCACCGCACTATATAAGTCCGGGCGCGACGCTGGGAGCTCATACCGCTCTCACTGTACTGATCAGGGAAGGTGCTGCCACGGCTGATTGTTACTGAAGAACTTATTTTTATACAGCTATTTTTGTGGGGTGTCTCCGCTTGTCTCAGAGACTGCTTCTCTTAACGTTCTATTCCTGATTTTGTGGGGTATTGGATCTGAAGTCCAGTGTGCGTCCAGTGCAGCTGCATATACATTTTAATGCTATCTGCTCACAGCACATTGAATGTCCAAGGGGATCTAAGCCTGTTCCTGTTGTATTCATTTAAAGAAACAGTGTTTTTACAATACAAATACCACTTCATTTTTGGTTGCTCAATTCTTTTGCACAATTTACATCCTGGGGTTAATTAAGCGTTGTTCTGCTGTTGTGGTGACTAAAAGAAACCGTCTTTTTCACTGCCAAAAAAGACATTTTTCTTGTAGCATAATTCACAAGCGAAGGTTAAATACAATTTTTTCTCTTGTTGTGTAGCGTAAAAAACACGCCATTGTAACACGCTACAAAGCTAGTAGTTTGTAGTTGCTCAATTGTTTGGCACAATTTACATCCAGGGGTTAATTAAGAGTTGTTTTTCTGCTGTGGTGACTAAAATAAACGTCTTTCACCGCCAAAAATAAATTTTTCCTGTAGCATAATTCACAAGCGAAGGTTAATTACAATTTTTTCTCTTGTTGTGTAGCGTAAAAAAACACGCCATTGTAACACGCTACAAAGCTAGTAGTTTGTGGTTGCTCAATTGTTTGGCGCAATTTACATCCAGGGGTTAATTAAGCGTTGTTTTTCTGCTGTGGTGACTAAAATAAACCGTCTTTCACCGCCAAAAAAATAAATTTTTCGTGTAGCATAATTCACAAGCGACGGTTAATTACAATTTTTTCTCTTGTTGTGTAGCGTAAAAAACACGCCATTGTAACACGCTACAAAGCTCGTAGTTTGTGGTTGCTCAATTGTTTGGCGCAATTTACATCCAGGGGTTAATTAAGCGTTGTTTTTCTGCTGTGGTAACAAAAATAAACCGTCTTTCACCGCCAAAAAATACATTTTTCCTGTAGCCTAATTCACAAGCGAAGGTTAATTACAATTATTTCTCTTGTTGTGTAGCGTAAAAAACACGCCATTGTAACACGCTACAAAGCTCGTAGTTTGTGGGTGCTCAATTGTTTGGCGCAATTTACATCCAGGGGTTAATTAAGCGTTGTTTTTCTGCTGTGGTGACTAGTGTTGAGCGATTACGTTGGCCATCGACATCGTTCGATGGTCGATAGTCGACCATCATCGACAAGATAGTCGATGGTCGATAGTAGATTATGATCGATGACCATTAAAGTCTATGGGAGAGCAACAACACCTTCTTTCTTACAAAAAACCCAAGCGGGAAAAAAAGTGGAAAAAACACCCCACAAAAAGTAAAAATAAATACGTGCAACATTTTTAGGCAAAAACACTTGGTTATAAAAGCCCCCAGAAAAAAAAACAAAAACACCATTCACTATCCCTGTCTTGCACCACAAAATGACCTTTAAAACCCTTTCAGGGAACCCAAAAATTTAAAAAAGGGTGCCAGAAGGCAGTATGATTTGAACCATCTTTTTTATTTTAAAGGGTGGACATTTGAAAAATCCCTGTCCGGAATCCCAGCAGGGGCCCCAAACCGGCATGCCCCCAATTTTAAAAAGTGCCGAAAAACGGAGCCCAAAAACCCAAACCTTTTTAAGTTTCATTTGGACATTGACTCAACCCCTTTCCGGGGCCACAGAAAGGGACCCCCAAACCTGCATAAACCCCAAAATTAAAAAGTCCCCCGGAAAAAGGACCCTTTCAACCACCATTTTAGTTTCACGGGGGACATTTGACTAAAACCTGTCCTGGACCACAGCATGACCCCAAACCTTCATGCCCCCAAAAGATTAAAAATCCCGGGAAAAAGGGAAAGTCTTTAAAACCACCTTTTTAGTTTCCCCGGGACATTGACTATACCTGTCCTGGCCCAAACAGCAGAGCCCCAAACCCTTTCCCATGACCCCAGTTTAAAAAGTCCCGGAAAAAAGGGTCTTTCAACCACCTTTTTTATTTTTCACTGGACATTGACTATACCTGTCCTGGGCCATAGAAATAAGCCCCAAACCGGGGCAATGGCCCCCAATTAAAAAAGGCCGGAAAAAACCCCCAACCACCATTTTTTTTTAAAGTTTTCCCCCCCTGGGCCCAATTTTCCCTTTTTCCCTGGGTGCCCCGCTTCCCCCTCTGTTTTTAAGTGCGTCCCAATTTAGGTTTTACATTTTGGAAATACTGGGGGTTTTAAACGCTTCTGTTCCACCCAGGGGGCCCCTTTTTTTTTGGCATTTTTTTCCCTCATTTTACTAAAACGTGCTGAGGAAATTGCCCTCTGTATTTTGTTCCCCGGGCCCCGTGCTCCATCCCTCCAAATGCCCCTTTTAAATTTAAAACCCCACAAATCGGGTTTAAAAGTTTTCCTTTTTACCTCCCCTTGTAAAAATTAAAGGGGGAATTTTTTTTAAACCACTATTTTGAAACCTTCCAAGTTTTTTAGTACAAAATTTTCTAGAAAACACTTTTTTAAAAATAGGATGGGAATCCCACCATGTCTTTTTTTTCTTTTTTTTTTAATTGTATTAAAGGGGTTTTGTCTCAAAAAACGGGGAAATTGCTAGCTATGTTAAAAAATTCTTGAAAAAAAGAGTAATTTTGCAATATGTGTCCCTTTTAAACCCATGCCCCTTTAACCTTTTATTCCCTTGTTTTTCCCTTAAAACAGCAAACCATAAACCCTTTGGGACCACTCTTGAAAATTTGGGTGAAGAAAAAATTTTTCTGTTAGAAACAAAAATTTTTTTTTAAAAAAGGGAAACCTGTATATAGCTCCCATGCCCACAGCAAAAAGGGCCCCCCCAAAAATTCAAAACATGACCCATGACCCCCTTTTGACAATTGTGAAGAAAAAAATTGCCCTCTAGAAAAAACTTTTTTTTTTTATAATAAAAACCTTTGAAATTATAGCTGCATGCCCACAGCAAAATGCCCCCCAAAAAATTAAAAAGCTTTGACCCTTGAGCCACTTTGGAAAATTTGGTGAAGAAAAAAGGGTCTGTTAAAACATTTTTTTTTTTAAATGGGACCTGTAAATTGCTGGCATTTAAAAAGCAAAATTCCCCAAAAAAATTAAATAAAAATGACTTCTCACCCCACTTTTTAAAAAAATTTGGGGGAGAAATGCCAAATTAGAAGCCACATTTCTTTTCCCCAAAGGAACATAAATTATTGCGGGAATCTCACGGGGCAACATAAACCCCAAAAAATTTATAAATTTTAATTTCCCTCAGCCCCCAATTGCCCATGGCGGCCACGGGGGGCCCGCTCCCCCTGGGGGCCCGGGTTTCCTGCCTGCCAGGGCCCGGGCGCGGCATTGGGGGGTCCCCCGTGGCCACCCTCGTCCCCCTCCCGGGTTTCGCTTACCTGGCCCCGCCCCGGGTAAAAGGGCGCTTCTGTCCTCCACCCCCGTCGTGCGAAATTCCGGCCCCCCCTACGCCGCGATCGCGGTTTTAAAATTTTAAAAGGGCCATGTCCCGGTAAATTGGGCCTTAAATTTGGGGGGCGTTTGCCCATAAAATTTGTTTCCCCCCCCGGCACCTGTGCCAGATTGTTGGTGTGCTTAGGTGATTTTTTGGAGGGGTCCTTGAGCCCGTAATGTTTAAAACCGTGAACCAGTCCTTTTCCGGGGCAACTTTTTCCCTGCCCTTTCCCTTTGTTTCCCCGCCTGCCCTAACCGTCTCCCCTTGCCTCTGACCACGAACCTCTCCCCCTGCCCTCCCTTCTGCCGTCCCCAGACAACCCCTTTTGGGGTTTTAAAACGTTTTGGGGTACCACGCTGAAAACCCCGGGCCCCTGGCCACCGCAAAAAGTCACGTCAAGGGGGAAAACGCCCTTTGGTAGCCTAAACCCCGCAGCAACCCATCCCGTTTTTGCGGCGGGCCGGGGGAAAACCGGGGGGCTACTTAGATTCCGTTCCCGGCGGGGGCTTAACCCCACCACTTGGGGTTTGGCCCCGCGGTTTCCCCATAAAACCCCACAGAAACAAATCGGGCCAAAGGGTTTTTCCGCCGGGGGTACCCCCCCTGCCCGAACCCCGGGACGTTACGAGGGCCCGGGCCCCCCCAGAAAGGGGTCAGGGGCCAAAACAAACCATCCGCGGCCAATGCAGAACCTTGCGGCCCCCCTTTCCTCCACCCTGCGAACCCGCTCCCCGTCTCACCAGCACCTTTTGCTCTATGCGGGCCTCAGCCCTTTCCTCTCTGGTTTCCCAAGGGGAATTTTTCCCTCTGAAACTTGCCCTGGCCGCTCCCCCTCGCTATAATGGAGACCCCCAAAAAAGGTGGAAAGGGGTTTCTTTCATCAGTTTTCTATACAAAACGAAAATGTTGGGGGACACCCCAATTTCCCCCAATTGAGCGGGGCTTAAAAAGCGCCCCTTAAATTTTTAAAGCCCTCCAAAACCTTTGGCGAAAACCCTTTTGCCTTTGGCCCCACATCCCTGGGGCCGGGGAAAATTTCCCGCAACCGTGGGAAATTTTTCCAAGCCTTTCCCCCAAAAGGGTTCCGAAATGTTTTTGGGGAACCGGGGCCCCTTTTACCTTCCCCTCAACTGGGCGAAACTCTCCCCCCTTTCCTAAAAAATTTTCCAAAAACGGGGACATACCGGATTTCCCCCGCCCCCAGCCCCCGATTTTGAACCCCAAACCAAGGGCCGGGCTCCCTTCTTTTCTCCCAAGGCCCTTTCCCCCAACGTTTTAAGGAACATCTCACGGGCCAAAAACCCCCCTCCTCAAGGACAACCGACCCTTGGCCCCCCCGGAATTAAATTTTTCCGTTTTCCCGGGAAAAAACAAACCAACTTAAACCCTCCAACGAAAAACCCCTCCCAAACCCACGCCGGCACCCGTTTAGTTGCCCTTCCAAACCCCCCCCAACTTTTTTCTGAAGGGGGTTTGAGGAGGAAAACCCACAGGTTGGAAAGGGGAACTTTCTTGAAAAAAAGGGAAAAGTGGAGGCCCAAAAAGGAGTTTGTCTTTTAATTTTACTTACTTGGGGGCCCGGTTTTAAAAAAATTTCTTTTGGAAAAACGGGGGTGTGGCCCCTTTTTGGAAAATTTTTTTCCCGCACCCTGGGGCTCCTAAAAAAAAAACCCAAAGGTTTAAAATTCGGCCCTTTTCCCCTTTTGAAATTTGGTTCTTGGGAATGGGGGAAAAGGATTCCAAACCACCCCTTTGGGACCCCGGGGTGAGGTTAATTATTAAAAGCCCACCCTTTTGGGTTTAAGTAGGGGTTTTAAATTAAATTGAAGAAACCCTTGTTTAATTTCCGAAAATTGGGAGTGGTCAAATCCATTCTTTTTAAACTGGCCCCTAAAATTTGGGCAAGAAAAAAATTGGGGTTAAATAAGGAATTTTTGAAGTTATTTTCGAAAACTGGCCAAAAATTTGTTTCCCCCCAAAAAAGATCCCCCTTTTGGTCCCCCTGGTTAAAACTTTCCCCGCCCAACCCCCAAATTTTGGAAAACAAAATTTTTGTTGGGGGAAAGTGTTCCCCTTCCCCAACCCCCACCCCCTTCCCTTTTAAGTTGCCTTTAAAAACCAGAAACCCCAAAAGCCAAATTTTTCCTCCCCTTTTCCAAAAAGGAAAATTGAAAAATTTTTCCCTTCTGAAAAAAGGAATTTTTTCCGTCCCCAAAAAAATTCGGTCCCAAAAAATTTCGATTCCCGCTAAAAAAAAATTCGCAAACCGTAAAAACCCTCCCTTTTCACAAAAATTTTCCCCTTTTTTTTTGGGGGAAAAGGCTTTTTTGACCAAATATTTTTTTAAAGAGAAACCTAGCAAAGGGTTTTTTAATTTTTAGAATATATCCCTCAGGGAAAGCCGGCTTCTTTTTCTTAAAAAGAAGGGAAAGGGGGGAATGGGGACCATGGCCCAACATTTCCCCTTTGGGGTTTTGAAAAATAAAGGTTTGTAAGGGGAATCTACCCTACCCAAAACCCCCTTTGGCCTTTAAATTCTTCCGGGGGCCTTTTTTGAAATGTAGTGTCGAAAAAATTTTTGAAAGGGAAAAATTCTGGGGGGGAAAAATTGGGATTGGTTTAAAAGGGGGGATTTTGGGGAAAAAGTTTAATAGATGGATTTTGAGTTTTTAAAGGGTTTTAAGTGGGGATTTTAAAATTTTGTGAAGGGGGAATTTTGGGGTTTTAAAAAAGGTTTGGGGGGGTTTATTTTATTAAGGGGGGAAAATTAATTTTAAAAATTAAATTTAAAAATGGATAAAAATAATTGGGTTTGGTTGGGCTTTTTGGGGGGGAAATTTATGGAAAGTGGAAAGGGGTTGGGGTTTTAAAAAGGTAATTTTTTAGGGAAAACAAAAATTGGTCAAAATTTTCGGGGTTTGGGGGGAATGGGGAAAGGGTTAGCAGAAAGGGAATGGGGCGTTATTGGTTGGGTTGGGTTGAATATTAAAAAAAGGCAATTTATTCCTCAAGTTCAAAAAAAAGTTGGGGTGGCCCCCTTGGTTGGCCCTAAAACCAAAAAGGTTCCGAAAAAATTGGTTTGGGGGGTTTAAGGGGGTTAAAGTTTGGAAGCCGAAATTGGGGTTTTTTGGTGTGGAAAAAAAAACCCCGTTTTATTTTAAGGCAAAATCCCTTCCCATTTGGTCCCGGGGCGGGTTTTTAAGAACTTTTTTTTTGGGAAATTTTTTAAAATTGGTTGGGAAAATTCTTTTTTAAAAAAAGCCCTTTCCCCTTAAGCCGGCGAAAATCCCAACAATTGGTGCCCGGGGAAAAAAATTTTCCCTTTCTAAACAAAATTTGGGGCCCTAGAAGAATGCCGGAAACCTTTTGGCTTGGAAAGGGGCTCCCCACCCCCCATCGAATATCCCAACGGTAAACAAGAACCCCTTCCCCAACCCTGAAAACGGGCCCAAAGGCGTTTGAACCCCCGGCGAAAAAAAAGCCAGGTTTTTCCTTTTTTCCCTTCCCCCCTTTAAATTTCCCCCTTTTCCTTCCCACCCTGACAAAAACGTCAGGGCAGCCCCGCTCTCTTCCAGATCCTTTTATAGGGTGGGCCGGGGAGCCACCCCTAAAGCACATTATTCCCCCGGGAATTTGGCTTTTTTGTGCTGCTCCGGGGAAATCTTCAACGGGTACCCCCCTGGGGAAGCCCCTACGTCCTCCTGCTTTCCCGGCCAGAATCCTTAAATGGGGCCCATTCTTCTAAAATTTTGGGGGGGCCATCCGGGGATTCACAAGCCCCACAACCCCATCTCCAGATACTACTGGTGGCCCACTCTCATGCAAAAACTTTCGGGGGCCTTTGTCTCGGGCCGGGCCCTTTTTTGGTGCCCGAAAAAAGGGGTCCCCATTCAGACCCCGGGGGTCAACTTCGGGCCTTCTCCTGTGCCGAAAAGCCTGGACCCAATTGCTAGGGGGAACTTTTGGCACTGCCCCCGGGGCCCGGCCTCTTTCCGAAACACGGTCTTTTGGGGTGGGGGTTGACGGGGTTTTCCAAAATGGTTTCATTTCGGCCCCCTCCCCCGGGTTGCCCCTCGTCACCCCCGGGCTAGCCCAGCTTTTCTTCCACCAAATCTTTCGGTTACAGGGGTTTCCCCCGAACACCCCCCTGGGGATAGGGGAGCCCAATTTTATCAAAATTTCGGGGGGGGCCCTCTGTTTTCCATTAGGGGTTTCCAAACTGGACTTTTCATTTTGCGTACCACCCTCAATAAACGGGCGGGTTGGAAAGGTAAACCCAAAAAATCTTAGGCCTTATCTCCCGACTTTTTGTGTCTGCCCGGCAGGATAAACTGGTCTAAACCTTCCCCCTGGGGGGAAATTTCTAAATACAACCCCCCTTTAGCCCTTGGGAGCCCTGCTAAAGCCCCCCCCTTTTTTTTTAAATTTTTGGGTTACACCCCCGGCCCCCTCCCCCCCCCAGCCATTTCGTGTCACGTTCCTGCCAGGATCCCCAAAAGTACGAGACACAAGTCCCCCTGGCAGGTCAACTCGCCCAGGCCCGGGCTTCGGGCTTCCCCCCGAAACTAAAGTTCAAGGCCGATAGGTCCCCCCGGGACCCCCCGTTTTTAAGCCTGGTAAAAGGGATTGGGCTATCGTCCAGAAACATTCTTTTTTAAAGGTTCCCAGCTAAAAGGGTTGGGGGGCCCTAAATTTTTGGGGCCCTTTTGTGGTACTGGGGTCGCAAAAACCCGGTTTCCTAAAAAGCTCCGCTTGCCCCCCCTTTTGCGTGCCCCCGAACCCCTTTCCCAGGGCCCGCCCCCTCAACCCGGGGGCTAAAACCGCTTTTTCCCCTGGACTTTTCTCCCTTTTCTCCTGGGCTGAATGGGATAAGATCTTTGAGGTCAAGGAGGTGCGGGCCCCAGAAACAGTGGGGGGGAAACGGGTTTTTTCTCATCGACTGGGAAAAAGGGTTTGGGCCAGAGGAGCGTTCGTGGGGGGCCGAAGGAAAACTGTCACCAGAAACTCCTGGCTAAAGGGGGCAAAAAAAAGAGGGGGGGACCGAAAAAAGGGGGGACTGCCCCTGCGGGGCCCTTTTCCCCCGCCCGCCAGGCCGGGGGCGCGGGCAAAACGCGGTCACCCGCGGCCCCCCCTGGGCCCCTCGCCGGGTCCCCCTTACCTGGCCCCCCCCGCTCCGGGGAAACCCGGGGCTTCTTTTCCGTCCCCCGGGGCCCCTCGTGCCATCCCCGCCCCCTACGCGCGCGATCACTGGGGTTTTTAATTTTTAAAAGGGCCCTGTCCCGGTAAAATTGGGTTATTGCCGGGCCCCCTGGGCCTAAAAATTTTTTTTCCGCCCCCGGGAACCCGTTTTTCCAATTGTTTGGGGTGCTTGGGGGAGTTTGGAGTGTCCCCCTTTATCCGTATTGCTTATCCGTGTAAAACCTCCGTTCCGCTACGTTTCCCCGACCCTTTTTCCCGTTTTGGGCCCCCTTTCCCTGACCGGCTGCCCGGGCCCCGGGCCCGAAAACCCCTGCCGGCCTCCCCCCCACTCGCCCTTTTGGTTTTCGATTTTTTTACCACGCTGTACCCCGGCCCCCACCCGCAAGCAAGTCACGTGGGTAACGACCTGGTACCTCACGCCGCAGCAAGTCCCCTCCCGCTTTGCGGCGGGCTCTGGTGAAAACCCGGGGGGGTACTTAGATTCCGTTCCCCCGGCGGGTTAACTACCACCCGGGTTGCGTCACAACTATTAAAAATTTTGAGGGGGAAATGCCACTTTAAAAACCCCCATTTCGTTTCCAAAGGGCCATAATTATAGCTTAAACACACCGCAACATGACCTCAAAACCATTGACAATACGAAAAAATTCTAAAGATAAAGTGGGGTAAAAGGAATAAAGGGTTGTCATGAAACCTTGCTGCTTTTAAAAGTCCCCCTCACAGCAAAAACCCCAAAATGAACTGTTGGGAAAAGAGAATAAAAATTGCAAATAAGAAATGATCCCTTTTAAAAAAAAAAATTTTCAAAAGGGCCATTTTTGTTTGAAGAGAATGGAAGTGGACCCGGGAACTAATCCGGGGACCTCGGGGAATTGGGGCCCCAACATCCCTCAAGATCCAGCCTGATTCATCTTGAAAGAAAGTCAAATGATCCACATTTTTCTGTGGGAAACCGGGTGCGTTTTTTCTGTAATTAAATCCTCCAGCCCGTGGGTGGGAAAGGGCCGCTCAATATGACCCCTGGCTGGCTGGCAGGGAAAAACCCTCTATTGGGGTGGGCGAGCGAGGTCGGGCAATTCCCTCCATTTTGGGGTAAACCCCGAAATCTATTGGGGTTTCCCGGGAAAAACATACAAAAACATCGGTGTTTAGGCCGCGATAGTCGAGCACCATATCTTAACTGGGCCTGGTGTTGGATGTGTGCCCTGCATTGCATGCGTTTTGGGAGGTGGTAAAACAAAGATTGCCCGGGTCCACCCATTTGGCCTGCCACCCTTTCCTGCTGCGGCCGGGGGTAAAGCCTACTTTGGCACTTTTAAAATGCTGTCCCCCGTCGCTGATTTGGGTTTTTCCACCGTGAAAATTTTTGGGGGAAAGTTAAACAACGCAAAAGATGTCTCCAAATTTAACAATCAGCAAGGTCTCCCCTTTCCCGCATTTTTTTCTCTTTATTTGGGGGGTGGGAAGGAAAGTGCTGAGTTTTTTTTTTGGAAACCCCCGGGGTTTCCCCGGAGGGTTGGGCCAAACCCCGTAACTGTTTTTTCCCTTTTTGGGTGGCCTTAAATTTGGGTATCATGTTGGGGGGATATGAAGCATCCAAGCCCCTCATGTGAGAGATGGGGCCTTGATTTTTCCCAAACCCTGGGTTTTAGGGGCACTACAAAATATTTTTCCTCATCTTTCCCCCTCCGCCTCAAATTTGCGGGCCCAAACCCCTTTTTCCAAAGCAAAGGGGCGTCGGTAACGGGCGGTGTCTAGGAATACCCCTCCCCTCCTCCCTTCCCGCCCGCTCCGGCCAAAAGCTTCAAAACAGCCCGACTTTCCTGAGATTATCACCCTGAAGCTGAAAGCGCCACCTTTCACTAGCTCTTTACCCCGAACCACTGCCTAATGAAGACCCCATGAAATTGTGAAAATGTGGGGGCCTTGTGGATTTTTACGGGAAAAGAAAGGCTCCGTGTCCGGATCTTTTTCCGCTCCCCCCCCCCCCTCGCTGGGGGGACCCGTAGTTTCAGAGTGTCCCAAAACGATCGTTCCAAAAACTAAATCCAAAAAAAAATGCTCATGCTGTTTTAAATTTAAAATGCAAAGTAGAAACTATCAACAAAAACTTGGCCTGCGCCCCAAAATGGGTTCTTTTAAAACTGGCAAGGATGGGGGCAGAGCTTTTTTCACCTGGGCCCCCACCCCCTCGGTGGCTCAAAACCCCCAGGGCCGCCAAACCCCTTCTTTTTTCAAAAGGGCCCTGTGGGCCTTCTACTACGTAATGGGCAAGCGCTGCTGCCCCAATCGCTGGAGCATGTGGGGGGAAAAATTTCCCGCGTGTTTGCCACGTCAACATTGAGACGGTTGACGGGGAGGCCGAGCTGAAAGCTGCAAACGCACCACGGGACGAAGCAGGGTGCGAATGGCGGAAGGCGAAATTAACTTCGAGCCTTTCCCCCAGCAAGGCAGTCCAAAACCCCCCGGGGATTTTTTAGAAATTTTTTTGGGCAACAAGGTTCATTACAGGGGGCCCCGGCAAAAGGGGTTGCCCAGCCTACCGATTTAAGGGGGGGCCAGCAGATTTCGCCCCGTTATCGGGACACCACCCTTTCCTGGCACAAGGTTTTTTGGCACCCCCGCCAAACCTCCCGGGCCCCCGTTGCGGAGAGCCTCCAAAGCCCCCCCTGACCTGTTTGGGAAAGGTCCCAAAAGATTTAATTTTCAAAACGGGCCCGGTTTCCCCTGGGCCAAAAGTGATGCCACCCCAAGGGACCTTGGGGGGAAAAAAACCCCCGCACCCTCCCTTCGGTTTTGAAGAGCGTGGGGCTGAGCCTGAAAAGCCACCCTGACCCCCCGAGACCCAACCACCCACCCCACCCCCTGAGTTCACAGAGAATGGGGGGCCCCTTTGGGCCGGGGCTTCTATTCCCTGTGTCGGTGGTCAGGGGACTTTTCCCCGCCACAATGCAGACCAAAAACGCTTTTAAAATTTTTGAGAATGGGCTGGCCAGGGCCCGGGAAAGGGTTTTCCCGGGGGAAAGAAATGCCTGCTCCCGGCCCTCTTTTATTGGGGGGGCAGGCAAAAAGGGGCCCTGATTGGCGGAACCCCCTTTTTGTGTCCACCAACGGAAAAAGGGAACATTTTCCAAGGCCAAAACCTGGCAATGCCAACATTCAGGCTTTTGGCTTTTTTGGGGTGGTTTGGGTTAAAGTGTTTCTTCTTCTCCCAAACCCCGGAAAAACAGAAGGCCGGCTGCTAACTGGCCGCTGTACGGGGGTGCAGGTTTGTCAAAATGGCGTAAAGGGGAAGGGGGAGGGGGGTTTTGGTGGGCTGGTGGTAAAATTTGGGGGACGGTGGAGGCTGAAGCGGAAAGGGGATCCCTATCAAAGACTCTGAGAGACATGGGAGCTGAGGAACGCTTGGTGGTTTGGCCCGGGGGAGGAGGGGAGACAGGGGTGTGACGTGGGTTTGGGGGCCCGGCGTCGGGCCCGCCTTTCCCGGGCCCAAATGTTTTCCTCCATTTCAACCATTGGGATTTTGCTGCATTGAAATAACATGTTGGGGTGGTTAAAACCCCCTAAGGTTTTGCCCTACTTTTTGCCCTTTTCGGCAAAGGCGGGATATGACATCGGGTTTGGGGAATCAGAGGCTTGCTCAAAGAAGGCCCAGGCCCTTTAGAGGTTTCCCGACCTTTTTGACGGGGATAAACGAGGAGGGGGGGTTTGCGCTGACCGTTTTTCTGACGGAATCATAAACGCGACTTCTTTTGACCGCCCCCTCCCTTTTTTTAGGCGGGAAAACCCTACTGACACTACCCCTTTTTCTTCCTCCCCCATCCAGTGATGAAAATGCTAGCCAAACCAAAATTTTACTGAAAAACCACTTGGATCCGCAATGTCGTCATCATCATCATCAAAAACAGGTGACTTTTGTCGCCTTACATTCGCATTCCAAAGGGGCTGGGGGGCTACAAGCAAGAGGGACTGCAAGGGATTGCCCCACCGCCCGGGATTTTTGTCCGGATTTGGAAACCGGGGTTGCTTCTCCTCCTCCCGATGGCATCAGTAACTGGGCATCAGAGCAGAGAAAATCATCCTCTTTGGCCTCTTGATCTTTTAACATGCCTTCTGACCCCAACCGCATTTTTTCATCAAAGAGGTCTTCAGAAAATGGATTATCCACAGTGGTGGGTACACGAGTTGACATTTGGGCTGCTTCATGTTGGACGGATGCTGGTGATGCTGATGACGACATTTGTGGCCGTGACTGGGAGGACGAGGAGGTAAGACTGCTGGATGCAGGTTGCATTAACCACTGAAGGACAGATTGGCGACGCTGTTCGTTACTGAGATTCACAGGCCCTGACCCAGCGATGACAGGCCTGACGGCCTTGCAACTGACAATCCGCTGGCATGCGTGTTGATGCCAGCACTGGAAGGAACACCTTCTCTCGTACCTCTACCTCCATGTCCTACCCCCCTCTTTGCTCGCTTACCACCTGAATTTCGCTCCATGTTCAGAAATATATAAGAATTTGAGAAGGTATGGAAGAGTTTTGGAAAGTCTCTTATTAAAAGACGACAAATTACAGCTATTCTCAAATCCCTCAAATCAAAACAAAATTGCTGGATTCAAATATAACTGCAAAGTAGATCTATCAACAAAGCTGGCCTGCGCCAAAGTGAAAAAACACGTATCTAAATGTATTGGATATACAAGTATTTTTTGGCACCTTTAAATTACCTTTGGTTCACAAAATTGCAGAAAACACATTTAAGTGCAAGGTGTGGGGCACCCCCGCTTTCTCGGCCCCCGGGGGCCCGCGGGGCCCCCGGTCCCCCTCCCGGGCGCCCGGGGTCGGGTGCTCCCGCTGGCCGGGGGGCGAGCCGGGTCTCCCGCTGCTGGTAATTTCCCCCGGCCCCGCGTTCCTGTCCCGCCCGCGTCCCTCCCGGGCCCAGGCTGGGGGTCCCCTTCCCTAGCGCGCCCCAAGCGCGGTTCTCGAAAATTTTTTAAGGGACAGGCCCCAAAAATTTGGTTGTCTGCCGACCCCCCCCTTTTTTAAGGGCCCCGCCTGCATTTTCATTCCTCGCGGATCATTTTTCCCCCGAGCCATAGGAAAAGCTTTCCCTAACATATTTCGCCCTACCGTGTACCAGCCCCTTTGCTACTTTTCCTACTCCAAAACCTCTGCCCCCCCCTGCCCTGACCTTCCGCCTGTTCTCGACCCAACCATTCCGCCTGCCCTGACATTCGCCCCCCACACTACGTTTCTGGGACTACGACTCTTCCTCGCTGCACCTGGGCCGCCACCGAAAAGCAAGTCACGTCAGGGGGGACGACCTGGTGCCCACCCCCGCAGCAAGTCCACCCGCTTTGGGGCGGGCTCGGGTGAAAACCGGGGCTCTTAGATTCCTTTTCCCTGCGGGTTTAGCTTCTCGTTGCGGTGGTCCAGGGCCCCATACTCACCCCGTTAATTTAGATCCACCAGGGACCCCGCCAAGGTGCCTCCCCAACCTCGTGGATCACGCACCATTTCCCCCGACAGTCGCAGCGATCGCGCAGCAGGTCAGAACTGGGACAGCTGTCCGCCTTGATGCGAAAATCCGGCGTCCCAGGAACCGCAGCAACCTGCCTTTCGCCGGTGGCCCCTTCTACCCCGGCCATCCCGCTGGCAGCCGGGGGCCCGAAGCTCCGCCTCCCTCTACCGTCCAATTTGACGGAGACTCGAAGTTGAAGGGTTATCAACGCAGTGCCCCCATGCCGTGGAGCTTGGCCGGCCATTTTCCCTCTGGAGGTCAAAGGTGGCGTTCTGGTGAGCCTGCTGTCCGGGAAGGCCCTGGCCGGGGGCGACCCCTCTTGGACCGGAGGGATCCTGTGACCGCAGCTTACAGGCCTTCCTCCCTAATTCCGCACGTTTTTGAGGAGCCTGCACGGCTCTTCCGGGGAGAGGGCCTACTAATCTACGCCGGGGGGACCCTCCGTAGGGGAATATCGGTCAGTTCCGCACCCAAGCCCCCCGGCTCTCTTGGAAGACGCGCTCTTGGCCACATTTAAGAAGGGTCTCTCGAGCAAGTAAAGGGACGTCCTAGCACCAGAATCCCTTCGTCGTTGAGTAGCTCATCCATTTTGCCACTCGCATAGAGTGCTTTTTTTGGGAACGACAGCAGAGCCCGTCAGGAGCGGGACTTGGCACAACCCCCCCCTCCCTCGTTGGCTCCTGATTCCGAGTCTCCGAAACCCTCCCCCCCGTTTTTCCACTGAAGAGCCCATGCAATGGACCGGGCAACCCCTTGGGAAAGTCCGAACTCCCCGTCGCAGGGGGGGAGAACTTTCCTTACTGGCCAGCCCGGCCCCTTTTCCCCGCAGGAGTTGTCCGCACTCCTAAAGCGGTGGGGAAACCCCCGCACCCTGGGGGCTTAGGAGAGGCGCCCTAGTGCTCGGGCCCTCCTCTCCACGACTGATTTTTGCCTGGGGAGGTAACGACGGTGCTGGCCTGTCTCTTGGGGTCTCGGCCTTCTTGGATCCGCTCCCCCGGGAACTTTTTTCCCCCCCCCTGGTACCCCGTTACCGTTTCCCGGTGCCCCCGTCTAGAAAACCCTTTTTGCCATCCCTTGTCAGGGGGGAAACCCTCACGACTCCATCCAGTCCTCCCCAGCCCCGTGACGCTCCGGGGTTGGGGCCCTACACACGGAAAGGATTGCTTCCACGCCTCCCCCCGCGTTTTTCTTTGGGCGATCCTTTGGGGGGCTGCCCTCTGAACGCCACGCCCCACACTTGCCGGGAAAGGGGCAAGTCCTTCGTTGGGGGGGGGGAATGCCAGGACCTCTTTTTGGGGAAACCACGCCCGGTGTCCCCTCTCCTCCCCAGTCGTTGTCAAGTTTCTACAGGGTCTGCCCGGATCCCGGGATCTTGGAGATGTATTTTTTCCGGAGAAGCAGGCTGAAAATTACCGCCCCCATCGGTCGTATGCTTTTCCTATAGATCCCTCCCCGGTCCAGCCCCCCCAGGGGGTGGGGTCTATCCCTTCTGTGCCCGAGACCCGGGCTATTGGGGCCTATAACGGAGAATTGGCGAAGGATTATACCCAAGCCCCTCCCACCCCGGTGCCGGCTTCTTTTTCGTTCAGAAAAAGGGGTTTCTCTTCGTCCGTCATCGAAAAAGGACAAAACAAGATCACGGTGAAGAACGCTCCCCCCTCTACCCTGTTTTTCCGAGCCTTCGCCCCCCGCCTCCGTGGAGCCAAATCTTCACCAAATTAATCTGCGAGGAGCCTAAAAACCTCATCGGATTCGAGAGGGTGAGAAGGGAAGACCATTCAAACACGGGACGGGCTTTTTGAATATCGCGTGATGCCCTTTGGGCTTTGCAATCCCCAGGTTTTCCCAGGAGTTCGTCAATGACGTATTTGGGGACTTGCTGTAACCAGCGTCTTTGTGTCCCCGGGATGCATTTTGATTTTTTTCCCCCGACATACAACCCATCGGAGACAAGTAGCCAGGTTTTTTGCTCGTTTGGGGGAAAAACCAACTGTACCTAAGCTGGAAAAGGCCGCTTCCACCAGGCCACCCCCCTTCCGGGTTACATAGTCTCCGACCAAGGCCCTTCTGATGGCCCCAGCAAACTCTCCGCTTCCCGCAGGGGCCGCGACCTCCCGGTCCCCGGGGCATTCAACGGTTCCTAGGATTCGCCAATTACTCCCGGCAATTCATCCCCCACTTTTCTACTTGGTGGCTCCCATCGGGCTCTCCCCAGGAGAAGGGCCAACCCTAAATTTTGGGCCCCGTTGCCAAAAGGGGGCGTTCTCCCGCTGAAGGCTGCGTTTCCCCTCTCACCCTATTTTGGTCCCCCCGGATCCAGAGAGACCCTTCAGCCTTGAGGTTGATGCCTCTTCCGTGGGAGCGGGGGCGCCTCCCAAAAGGGGCCCCCAAAGGCAAGACCGCCCATGGGGGTTTTTTTTTTAAAAAACCTTTCCTTCGCGAACGAAATTATGCCCTTGGAGATCGGGAATGTTGGCCTAAAAAAATTTGGCCTTGGAGGAGTGGCGACATTTGTTTGGGGGGAGCCCGCATCCCTTTTATTCTTCACAGATATAAAAATCTCCAGTACCTGCAGACGGCTCGCGCTTAATCCCCGCCAGGGCCCGGTTTCTCTTTTTTTCCTCTTTTTGATTTTTAAAACATTTCGACCGCCGGAAAAAAGCAAGGCGGATCCCCTCCCTGTCTGACGTTTCCGGGGGGGAACCGGTGTCCCACATATCATGCATGAAAAACTGGTCCATGTGGGTCCCGTGGATCCCGTAGTTCCCCCGGCGAACTTATGTGCGTCCCCCCACTCAGGGGGAAATTCGGTTGGGGCAAAATTTTCCCCCTTTTTGGCCGGGACCCCGGAAAACAAAATCCTTTGCCCTTCCCCCCGACATTATGGTGGCCGCCTTCCAAGATGTCAGGACTTTGTTCTCTCCTTCCCCTTGTGCTCGAAAAAAGGTTCCACCCATAGGCCCCCTGGCCTCCCAGGGCCCTCTGCCCGTTCCGGAAGTTCCAGGAACAAAAGGCATGGACTTTATACGACCCTTTTCCCCCCCTCCTCGGGGGGAAATCGGTCATCGGGTGGTCATGGGGCCCTTTTTTCGAAGATGTCCCACTTTGTGCCCTGCCTGGTCTCCCCCTTTTGCTCCCCATTTGGGGGGTCATTTTTTTCTGCACATCTTTCGCCTGCGGGTTACCATCTCACATTGTCCCGATGAGGGGTCCAAATTTTTCCCCTAAATTTTTTGGGGTGCCCTTGTGTTCCCGCTTGCAAATTAAATGGGTTCTCATCAGCGTCCACCCCAAACCAAGGGAGGGGGGAAGAGTAAACCAGATTTAGGGGGGTATCTACGGGCCCTTTGGTCCGGAAAACCAGGGCGCTGGTCCGGACGCTTCCTTGGGCCGAATTCTCCTATAACCATCGGGACTCCCCACTCTACGGGCCCTTCCCCATTCCTTGTGGTCTTTGGACTCACCCCCCCCTCCCCCCCCTTGGGCCCCAGCCTCCAGGTTCTGCCCTGGGCAACCAGGTTCAGGATATCGGGGTCATTTTGGGGAGACCCCACAACGTTTCTCAAGGCATCCCCCGCATAATCCCAAACGACAAGAGTAGAAGACCCTCCCCCACATTTCCCCCTGGAGATAAAATGTGGCTTTCGGCCAAAAAACATACGCCCAAGGGCCCCCTTATAAATTGGGTCCGAGGTTCCTGGGTTTTCCTTCAATTGCTCGACAGTTTAATCCGGTATCCCATAAGCTTGCCTTCCCCATCCCCCCGGATCCCAATGCCTTTCACGTCTCCTCCTTAAGCCCCTGGTTTGAACCCATTCTCCCCGAGGGGGGCCCCCCGTCCCGATCCCAGAGTCCCCTGATGTTTTTTTGGGTAAAGGACATCTTGGGCATGAAAACCATCGGGGAAAACGTTCTTTCTGGGAATTTGGGGAGGGTTCGGCCCCCAAGAAGGGCCTGGGAACCAGAGTCTAACATCTGAACAAGACCTCCCGAAAATTCCTTCAACCAAAAAAGAGGGGGGGAACCTAAGGGGGGGGTACTGTAGCCGGCGCCCCCCCTTCTCGGGCCCCCGGGCCGCGGGCGCACCCTGGGCCCCCTCCCGGGCGCCTGCCGGGGTCGGGGGCTGCCGCTGGCCCCGGGACGACCGGGGGCTGCCGGCTGGAACTTACCCGGCCGCGTTCCTGTCCCGCCCCGTCTCCCGCCCCAAAGGGTGCGGGTGCCCGTTCCCAGCGCGCGCGCCGCGCCGCGTTTCCCCCGTAAATTTTAAGGGACAGTGTCCCAATAATTGGTTTTTGCCCGACGCCCCCCTTTTAAGGGTCCGCTCTGCAGTCTTCCTCGCTGGATCTATGTTGCCCCGAGCCATAGGGAAAAACTTCCTGAAACAATTGTCGCCCTACCGGTACCAACCCTTTGCTACTTTTCCTGACTCCGAAAACCCCTCCGCCTGCCCTGACCCTTCCGCCCTTTCTCGCCCGAACCATTGCCCCCTTTCCCTGACATTCGCCCGCCCCCGATAGTTCTGGGGCACACTCTGTACCTCGCTGCACCCGGGCCCCCACCCCCAAGCAACACGTCAGGGGGGACGAAACCCGGTACCTCACGCCGCAGCAAGTCCATCCCCTTTTCGGCGGGCTCTGGGGAAAACCGGGGGGTCTTTGATTCCGTTCCCTGGCGTGGCTTAGCTATCATCTTGCGGTGGGCCCATGGATCCCCTACTCAGCCGTTTTCACAAGGGGCCCAATGAAAAAAGCTTAGTGCGCCAAAGTGAAAAAACATTATCTGAAGTTTGGATAATAAAAGGTTTTTTGGCACCCATCAATTTACCGGTGGGAAACACACAATTACTGATTAAAATTTAACGCAAAAGGTGGCTCTATCAACAAATCTGAGGGAAAAGTGCAAAAAAAAAAACGTATCTGTAAGATTCGGAAATAAAAAGGTATTTTTGGCACCTTTTTAATTCACCCGTTTTTGACTACAAAATTTCTGCATTTTAATTTAAGTGCAAGGTGCCCCAATGAAAAAAAGCTGTGGCGCCAAAGTCAAAAAACATACTGAAATTTATTTTGATAAAAAAGTATTTTTTGGGACCTTTAAATTTACCTGGGTGGGCTACAAAATTTTTAGTATTACATTTAAGTGCAAGGGGGCCTCAATGAACAAGCTGTAGGGGCCAAAGTCAAAAAACACTATCTGTAAAGTATTCGGATAAAAAGGATTTTTTTTGGGACCCATCAATTAACCTGTGGGGAAAATACACAATTGCTGCATTCAAATTTTAACTCAAGGGGCTTATCAAAAAAACTGGGTGGGCAAAAATTTCAAAAAACACTACGAAAAGTATTCGGATAATAAAAGGGATTTTTGGCACCTTTCAATTCACCGTGGTAACTACAAAATTTTGGGTTTAAAATTTAAGTGCAAGGGGCCTCAATGAACAAAGCTGAAGTGCGCCAAAGTAAAAAAAAAACGTATCTGAAAATTTTCGGGAAAAAACAATAATTTTTTTTGGGCCCCTTTTAAATTCACCTGTGGTGACTACAAAATTGCAGTATTCACTTTAAGTCAAGGGGGCTCATCAAAAATCGGCTGGGCAAAAGTGCAAAAAACAGTACTGTAATGTAAACGGGTAAAACAAGGTATTTTTGGCACCTATTTAAACCCTTTGGTGGAATATCAAAAAAGGTGGTGGGCAAAAATTTAAAATGAAAACCTTCCGAAATGTATACTGATAATTTTAAAAGGGGTTTTTTTACCAACAAAGGACCGCTTTACTAAAAAAGATGTGTACCTAAAAAAGTTCAGGCTGCCCAAATCCAGAAATATTCAATAGAAAAAATGTTAATAATAAAGCTATTGCAGTGCAATGTCTACACTAAGTCTTGGTGAACTTTATCCAGTATACTTTAAATAGAGCTCGCTGTGTTCCCGCCCGCAGGGGCCCCCCTCTCCGCTCCCCCCCGTGACTTTACAGGGGTAGATGCTCCTTTAAAATTCTCTACCTAACTACATAAAAATCTTCCAATCTCTAATCTAACTAAGTTGTTGGGATCACCAGCTAACAGTAGGCTTTCTCTGTGAAGAAATAGATTAATTTCGCTGAGCGTTTTGAACACAAGCAAGGCGCACGTCCTACTGCTCTGAGACGCTGAGAGACACTGAGGCTGAACAGGAAGGGCTGTTCTATGTAAAACGAGGTCATGTGATTTTTTCCAGCCAATCGCAACCATAACACACCCAGTCATGACGTCGCACACCACATCTCACCCTGCTCTAATTCTGTAAGCTGATGTGCTGGCCGCCAAAATGTCAGGAAGCGCCGAAAATGGCGCGATCTTAATAGATGATGTACAGATTTGAACCTAAATTATCGCATGATCTAAAAATTTTGATCAACATAAAAACTGTGCCGATTTCAACTTTGTCGATAATAATCGCTCAACACTAGTGGTGACTAAAATAAACCGTCTTTCACCGCCAAAAATTTCATTTTTCCTGTAGCATATTTCTCAAGCGAAGGTTAAAATTTAATTTTTTTTTCTCCTGTTGTGTAGCGTAAAAATACGCCATAGTAACACGCTACAAAGCTAGTTGTTTGTGGTTGCTCAATTGTTTGTCGCAATTTACAACCAGGGTTTAATTAAGCGTTTGTTTTTTTCAGCTGTGGTGACTAAAATAAACCGTCTTACACCACCAAAAAAATTCATTTTTCCTGTAGCCTAATTCACAAGCGAAGGTTAATTACAATTTTTTCTCATGTTGTGTAGCGTAAAAAACACGCCGTTGTAACACGCTACAAAGCCCGTAGTTTGTGTTTGCTCAATTGTTTGAACCAATTTACATCCAGGGGTTAATTAAGCGATGTTATTCTGCTGTGGTGACTAAAATAAAAACCCTCTTTCACCACAAAAAATACATTTTTTCCTGTAGCATAATTCACAAGCGAAGGTTAATTACAATTTTTTCCCCTTGTTGTGTAGCGTAAAAAACACGCCATTGTAAACACGCTACAAAGCTCGTAGTTTTTGGTTTTCTTCAATTCTTTTGCGCAATTTACATCCCGGGGTTAATTAAGCGTTTTTCTGCAGTTGTACTCAGTAAAAAGAAACTTTGTTTTTTACTGCCACAGAAGAAATTCTGTAGCTACTCCCTATCCCAAGGTTTTAAATAAACCTGTTTTGTGCTTTTATATTCAGTAAAAAAACACAGAGTTTTAAACAGCACATACAAGTCAATTTTTCCTGCCCCTTTGTGGAGCGCATTTTATATCCACGGGTTACCCAAGCTTCTTAGTGGGTGCATTTGGAGTCAAAGACAGGGTGTGTATTTATCATATACAGATATCTTCATCAAACAGTGTCTGTAATTTTAGAACAAACAGTATGTCAAACAGAGAGGTGGCAGGCTCTTCACCTGCGAGTGGCAGAGGCACAAACATTCCTGGAGCAGGCCCAGGTCGCAGCACAGCAAGGGGATGTCGCAGCAGGGGTCACTCGGTGAGGCCACAACTGCCTGTGTCATCTAGTGGCCGTGTGTTGTTCAGCAACCCAATGGTTCTTGATTGGTTGACTAGGTCATCCACTTCCTCCCAGATGACATCTGACAACCCCAGCCAAGAGTCGTGGGAACGTCAAAACACAACCCTTTAAATTTGGCAGGGCCCGGGAGCGGTCAGCGGCCCTCACCCGTCCTCAAACCCGCCTCTGTCCCCATCCGGTTTCCCTCACCCCAGAGATCTACTATGTCTCTGGGCTCAGCGCCACTATATAGCGAGGATGAACAATTTGAGGAGGGCAGTCAGCAACTACGGCAGCGAAGAAATGGGGCCAATATCCCCTGCTTCTTGCAGTAGGGGGCAAAGTATAAATGTGGAAGTGGCATGGGAGGTCATGTTGTGAGGGGTCAGCCTCTGCATACCAAGACCGTGATAGGACAGCAGTGACGATGAAACACAAATAGATAAATGATGCAGCCAACCGCCACTTGGGAGCCGGGTGAGGAAAGGGGTTTTCATCATTCTCAGGAGAAGAGGGCATCAACTTGCGCGTCAGGAAGCGGCGCAGCCAGCAAGTGGTTGTGGCCGTGAGTCAGAAAGGGTAGCAGCAGTTTTGATGTCGGAGCCAAGCACCACAGGTAAAAAAACCCGCTTCGCAGGTCCAAAAAGTACGGCACAGGGGCTCAGCGAGGCAGCGGCGGTAGTATTCACTCAGTGCGGAGCGTTGGCGGTAAAATCCGATACTCGGGGCGGGGTGTGGCAGTTCTTTAAATAAGACACCGGGGGAGTTGAATATGGGTAAATGTAGAATCTGTGGGCAGAAATGAACGTGGCCAGGGAGCTAACTTTGGCACCACGGCCCGGCGCAACACATGCAGCGTCACCATCCGATGGCCGGGGAGAAACGGGGCTCAGATGTGGTGGGTCCATCCTCCCGGGCCGCACAACAGCAGCAGCAAACGCCCAAGGCACACATGCCATTGCAGCCAGTCAAGGCTCCACCACCTCTGCAGAAGGGAGATGTTTCTCTTTGCCATCATCTCCCGGTCCAATGCTCCTGCTCCTCTGCTACTCATGGCGCCAGCAGTCGTTCAGCGGGGCCGATTACAAAGAAAACCACAGTTTTGCGCCCAAAACCATCCTAAGGTGCACAGCTGACCGTTGCTCCTGTCCAAGTTTTTGGTACTGCAGTCCCCCCTTTCCAAATGATGGACTCTGAAACCTTCAGAAACTAATGGCTTGTGCCGAGCCGAATGGAGAGTTCCAAGCCGTAATTTCTTTTCTAAAAAGGCAGAACCAGCACTTCATAAATATGTAGGGAAAAAAAAAGTGGGCCAGTCCTTGAAACTTATCGGTTTGTTCCAAGGTGCATGGCAGCGCGGACGTCTGGGGCTGTAAATACGGTCAGGGCCAGTACATGTCCTTTAAAGGCCCCCCTGGGTGAATGTGCTTCCTGCCCCGGCCCCACCAACCCAAATTGGAGAGGAGACGACGCTTTCTCCTCCAAAGTTGTCAAACGCAGACCTGCACCATTGTCCGCCTCCTCCTCCCCTCCAAACCAAAAAAACCATCTCAGCCCCACAAGTACTGCTCCAAACATACCCGGGCCCGTAGTGTGGGATCTAGGGGTGTTCCCGTCGGGGGGGGGCCCCGAAAACCCCCAAAGGGGAAAATTTGTTTTTTCCCGGGAAATGTTTGGGAAAAACTGCCCCCTTTTCAAGATGAAAACAGGCGTGGATCGGCCCCCGGATTTCCAAGGGACCAATGCCTTAGGCGTAGACAAAATCAGCCATGGGAAAGCCCCCACCCAAAAAGTGAGAAAGAGTCCCGGGTTTAAACTAAACCGCCTTTAGCCACTATTCTGATCCGCCACCCCGCCTTAAGCCACCCCATTGCAGCCCCGTTTCTCCCCTCGCCACCCAACCCCCCCGGGGAAAATGGTAAACCACCCACCTCCACCCCCTGTTTATTTTGCCCAACCCCTTTAATGACCCCCATGCCCGCTGTGATGCTGCTGCTGTGGGCCTCCACACTTTGGTCATTGTTTTCCCCCCTCTGGGCCTACTTCAGTTTTTGCCAAACCCCCAGAAGTCATTTGTCATGTTGACCTCATGCTGCTGCCACCGTTCCAACCCTTGTGCCACTGCTGGCTCCTGCGTTGGCTGTTTCCTCCCTCCAAATGTTTCTTTGGCCCATTTGTGGCCTATCCGTTTTTTTCACCAAAAATTTATTGTGCCACGTCGAGTATGGCGGGCTGGGCCGCCTTGATTTAAACGGTCTGGCCAATTTTTCCTTTCCTGTTTTTTTGCCCACCCCAAAAATGGAGGCCCCCTTTTAACCCTCATCGTTGCCCCAAAACTACCTTCTGCCCATTGTCCCCCACTCTTCCACTCCCTTTTTTTCCCACCTCCGAATGGGTTTGGCCCCTGAACCCTCATTGAAATTCTGGGCTGCTGCCCGTGACCAGACCTTGTCTTTGTCCCCCTTGTGGCCATTCCAGTTTTTGCCAAACCTCCAGAATGTAGTGACGGGGTTCAACCTCATGCCCGGCCGCACCCCACCTCTGTCATTTCCATCTCCCCAAACTCCTGTTTTTGCCCCAGTTTGATTGTGCCAACCCTTCTGTTTTCATGCTGCTCCCGGTCCCCCCAACTTGTAAATGGCACTTGGGGGCCTACCCCTTTTTTTTGCCACCCAAAATGCATTGTGCCACTGTCTGACCTCCATGCTGCTGCGTTCCCTCCACCTGTATTGTCCCACTTGTCCTACTCCTGTTTTTTCCACCTCCAGAATGTCTTTTTGTGCCACTGTCTGCCCTAATCTCGGCTGCCCAGACCCCCCCTCTCTGCATTGTGCCATTGTGGCCTACTCCGTTTTTGCCCCCCAGATTGGATTTTTGCCATGTCTGATTCAGCTTGTGTGGCTGTGCCTTTTCCTAAAACTGGTCAAGTCCCTATGTGGCCTTTTTTCCTGTTTTTGCACCCCAGAATGTCATTGTGCCACTTTTGCCCTATTGTCCGGCCCCGTCACCTCCACCTTGTCATTGTGCCACTCTGTGGCCTACCCCGTTTTTGCCCCCTCCAAATGGGTTTGTCCACGGTTGACCCATGTAATGGTGTGCTCCCGGGGCCCTTAAACACGTGTCTTTGTGCCACTCTGGGGGGCCTATTCCAGTTTTTCCACCTCCAAAATTTGTCATTTGCCACTGTTGACCTATGCTGTGCCGCCGTCACCCCCCCTCTCTGTCATTTCCCACTCTGTGCCTACCCTTTTTTTCCCCACCTCCAAAATTTTGATTGTGCCCTGTCTACTTCATGCTGCTGCCGCCGTCACCCTCCATTTTGTAAAGTGCTACTCTGTGGCCTCTCCTTTTTTTTGCCCACCCAGAAATGTCATTGCCATGCTGTTTCTGCCTCTGTGGCTGCTGCCGTAACCTAGACACGTGTCATTGTCCCCTCGTGGCCTACTCCTTTTTTTTTTCCACCCCCAAGAATGTATTGTGCCACTGTCTTGACCTCACTTGCTGTCCGTACCTCCCTTCTTCATTGTGCCACTTGGGGCCTACTCCAGTTTTTGCCACCTCCAATTGTGATTGTGCCACTTTTGACCTCATGCTGCTGCCGACGTCACCTCCACTCTCTGTCTTTGGGCCCCCCTTGGGGCCACCCCTTTTTTTTGGGCCACCTGGAAGTCATTGTGCCCTTTGATTCATGCTGTGCTGTGACTGCTGCATGCCCTAGCACGTGTCTTGTGCCACCTGGGGCCCTATTCCAGTTTTTGCCCCCCTAGAATGTGATTGTCCCACTGTCGACCTATTGCTGTCCCGTCCCTCCACTCTCTGTCATTTGCCACTCTGTGGCCTATCTTTTTTTGCCCCCTAAAAGAATGTGATTGTGCCCTGTTGACTCATTGCTGCCGCCGTCACCTCCATCTTATCATTGTCCATCTGTGGCCCCCTGTTTTTCCACCTCCAAAAGTTTTTTGCCACTCTCGTTCATGCTGCTGCTGGGGGCTGCCGTACTACCACTGTTCTTGTCCCACTCTGTGGCCACTCTGTTTTTTCCACCTCCAGAATGCTTTGGCCCTGTTGACCTCATGCGCTGCTGTGGCTGCTGCCGTCCCTACACACTGGGGTCATTGTGCACTCTTGGGGCCTACCCCCGGTTTTTCCACCCCCAGAATGTCATTGTGCCACGTTGTTCATGCTGCTGCGCCGTCACCTCCACTCTCTGTCATTGTGCCCCCCTCTGGGCAACCCCATTTTTTCCCACCTCCAGAATGTCTTGTGCCACTCCTGACCTCATACGCTGCTGTTGAGCTGTCAACTCCCCACTGTTCATTGTGCCATTGTGGCCTTTTTCCTGTTTTTGCCACCTCCAGAATGTCATTGTCCCACTTCTGACCTCTGGCTGGGCTGCCCCCCTCACCCCACACTTGCACAAATGTTGCCACCCGAGCTCTTAGCTTGTTTTTTTCCACTTTCGCTGGCTGACTTTATCAGGAAACATTCCCTTCAGTTTTTTGGCAGTTTTTCCCTCTTAAGTGCCCGGGGAATTTTTATATGAAGCGATTTAAAGCGGCGGCAGTCGTGGTGTTATAAAACACAACATTTATGAAGACCAAACCAAGTTCCCTCTGCATATTTAAGCATGGCACAAAAGTTCTACAGCACCCGCAGGCTCTGGCACCTGGAAAAGCCGTTTTTAAAAGCGATTTGCCGAAGTAATTTTGGGACGAATAAATTTTTGTCGGAAAATTCGGCGAAGTGACGAACCCAATTTTTGGGGAAATTTTGCCCACTCTAAAAAGCAACCAAACAGATCGCTGTTTCATTTTTCAGAGCACAGTAAATGTAAGGGGAACTCTGATTGGTTCTAGGGGAACAAATAAAGTCTTGACCAGACAGTTTTCATACATGTGGCCTTATCTATACTAAATTTAGAAATATAAACACCTTTTTGTCCCAAAAAATTTTTGGGCGAATTTTTAAATTTTTCACAGTCACCAGTGCTCAAAAGACCCAGAATTCCCCAATTGTGTATTTAAAGATTTAGTGACCAAAAAACCCCCCGGTAAAAAAAGCTTCTTGGGTATTTAAAAAGTGTAAAGTACTGTTTTAACTTTCAATTTTTTTTAAATATGACAACGTAGAGAAAAACCAATGCCAATTTAAAAAAGCGTGGCCTTGGGCTTTTTCTAATAACTTCCCCCAATGCTTAAAGAAAATTCACATGATGAAATTTTTCAAATTATGAAATGGATAATGATGTAATATCTTTGATTTTAAAAGCATGTTTTCTCGAAACGTGTCGTCAGATGGTAAGTTTCCTGTTTTTTTTTTGTTTTTCTAAATAAATTTGTTATTCTTTAAATATGGAGCTGGATACTTCCCTTGATTTTTAAGAACTTGGTTGGTTTACCCGTTATCTCCCGGGCGTTCCGGCTCCACAAGAGGACTACACCCTATGCTATTTACGTCGGGAATATTCAGAAACC
>JAODAL010033454.1:0-45543 GCA_025379985.1 Phyllomedusa bahiana
GAGATGGGCCCAAAATTTATTTCTAATGAATGGGAATTTGTTTTTGAATTTTTAGGAAAACCCTTTGTTCAGAAAAGAAGTCGAAGTTTGGGTAAATTCGCGGGAAACCCCAAGTGTGCTTTTTATTTTATTAAAATTGGGTTTTCGAGCACATGGGCTTACACGGGGCCCAAAGAAACTCTGGGTGGAAAAGGGCATAGCCTACAGACATTTGCAGGAGATGAAGCCCCAAACAGAAGACCCCCCGGGATTCCCTTTTACGTCACCAGAACAAAATAAGTTTTGGGGGCGATGCTGGGAGGGTCATACCGCTCTCACTGTACTGATTAGGAAAAATGCTTTTTCCACGGCTGCTTTTTGAAAACTCTTACTAAAAAACTCATTTTTTTAAAAAGCGATTTTTGGGGGGGGGCACAGCTTGTATCCAGGAAAATGCTTCTCTTAAACCCTTTTAATTTTGGGTTTTGTGGGGTAAATTGGGGAACTGAAAATCCATTGCGTCCCAAAGCACGCATAAACATTTTTAATGCTATCCTCACAGCAAAATGAAAAACCAGGGGTTATCTAAGCCCGTTCCTGTTGTAAATTTATTTTAAAAAAAAAAAAGCCCTTTTTTAAAAAACAAATACCACTTCCCAAATTTTGGGGTTTCTCAAAATTCCCCTTTTCTCAATTTACCTCCAAGGGTTTAAAAAAGCGTTTTTTTCTGCTGTTGGGGGTCACAAAAGAAACCGTCTTTTTTTACCGCCAAAAAAAACATTTTTTTCCCCGTAGCAAAATTCATAAACCCAAGATTTAAAATTTAAAAAGTTTTTTTTTTTTTGTTGTGTACCGTTAAAAAAACACCCATTGTAACATGATACAAAAACATTTTTTTTGGGTTTCTCCAAATTGGTTTTGGGGCAATTTTATATCCAGGGGGGTTTAATTTTAACGTTGTTCTGCTGTTGTGGCCTAAAAAAAACCGTCTTTTTTCACTTTCCAAAAAACCCTGTACCGTAAAATACACGCCATTGGTTTAAAAGCTACAAAGCTGGTAATTTTTTTGGTTGCCCCATTTCTTTTGGGGGCAATTTAGATCCAGGGGTCACGGGTTTTGCTGTTGGGTCACTAAAAGAAACCTTCTTTTTCAAACCCCCAAAGAAGCAATTTTGCCTGTTTCATAATTTCCCTATCCGGAAAGGGTTTAAATTTAAACCTGTTTGAGCTTTTTCATTCAGAAAAAACACATACAAGTAAAATTTTTCCCCGGGCCCTTTGTGGGGGGCCCCATTTATATCCAAAGGTTCCCCCAACTTGTTACTGGGTTTTATTTGGAGTCCCAAAAACAGGGTGTGTATTTATTAAATACAGATATCTTTTAAACAAACAGTGCTGTTTCATTTTTAAAAAAAACATTTTGTCAGACAGAGAGGGGCAAGGGTCGAGTGGCAGGGGCAAAAAACTTTCCCTTTGAGCAGGTCCGGGTCACGAAACAGAAAGGGGGAAAGGGGTCGCAGCAGGGGTCATTTTCTGGTTTTGGGGCCCAAAAATTTTGGCCGTGTTTTCTAGGGGGCCGGGGTGTGTTGTTTAGCAACCAATTTTTCTTTTTTGGGTTTTGCCCTAGTTCATACATTTCCCCCTCCAAAATTAACATCGGGAAAACCCCCAAAGGCCAAGGGGTGGGTGGGAACTCAGACACAACCCTTAGCGGGCAGGGCCCGGGAAAACCCAGGTCACGGCCCACCCTGTCCCCAACCCCCCCTCTGTCCCACCCGGGTTTCCCCTTTCCCCAGAGATCTACTATGTGGTCTGGGCTAAAGGCGCCACAATTTTACCCGAGGATAACCCTATTTGAGGAGGGCAGTCAAAACAAACCGGGCAGTGAAGAAAGGGGGCCCAAATCCCCTCCTTCTTGCAGAAAGGCGGCAAAGTAAAGATGGGGAAAAGTGGCTTTGGGAGGCCCATGTTTTTGAGGGGTCAGCCTTGCTTTCCCCCCAAGCCCGGTGTTTGGGGGGGGGGAAAGCATGAAAATTTAAAACCCCCAAAAAGGGAGGATAAGAAACCGAACGCACGGGAGCCGGGGTAAGAAAGGGGCTTAAACACATCAGGAGAAGGGGGCGTCAGTTTTGCGTTTGGGGACAGCGCAGCCACAAGTTTTTGTTTTTGGGCCGGGGGTCACAGGGAAGCGGGCATTGTGAGGTGGGGAGACAATTTGGTCAGGGGGTAAAAAAAACCCCTTTCGCAGGCCCCAAGTAAGAAACCCGGGGGGGCACGGGGGCTCAGCGGGGAAACGGCGGTATTTTAGCCCACTCAGTCGGAGCATTGGCGTAAAATCACTACTCGGGGGTTTTCCCATTTCTTTTTTAAAAGACACCGAGGAACCAAATTTGGGGGTTTAAATTAGAATCTTGGGCAAAAGTAAAGCGGGGCCAGGAGCAAAAACTTGGCACCAGGGCCCCGGGGGCCTTCAACACATCAGCACCCCCACCAGGGGCCTGGGAGAAACGTGGCCCCAAAAGTGGGGTCCACCCCGCCGCCCGCAGCAGCACAGGGGGCCGGTGGCACCCCTCCCCATTGCAGCCAGTTCAAGGCTCCACCACCCCCCTGGGGAAGGGAGCGTTTCTCTTTGAACTTTCACCCTCCCGGTCCAGATGCCCCTTTCTCCTCACTACTAAAAGGTCGCCAGAAACCCGTTCAGCGAGGCGTTTCCCAAAAGAGACAACAAATTTTCCCCCCCTAAGTGCAGCAGCTGACCCCCCCAATTTTTGGGCAGTCCCCCCCTTTAAATTTTTTTTTTGGGGGGGGCCCCCCTTTTTCCCCCAAAGGGGCCCAAACCAAATTTTTTCCAAAAAAACCCCCCCAAAAATTTTTTAAAAAAAAAAAAAAAAAGGGGGGGGTTTTTTTCCCCGGGGGGGGGGGGGGGGAGGGGGGGGGGGGGGGGTGGGGGGGGGGGGGGGGGGGGGGGGGGGGGGGGGGGGGGGGGGGGGTGGGTGGGGGGTTTTTTGGGGGGGGGGGGGGGGGGGGGGGGGGGGGGGGGGGGGGGGGGGGGGGGGGGGCGGGGGGTTGGGGGGGTGGGGGGGGGGGGGGGGGGGGGGGGGGGGGGGGGGGTGGCGGGGTGGGGGGGGGTGGGGTGGGCGGGGGGGGGGGGGGGGGGGGGGGGGGGGGGGGGGGGGGGGGGGGGGGGGGGGGGGGGGGGGGGGGGGGGGGGGTTTGGGGGTTTTTTTTTTTTTTTAAAAAAAAATTTCTTTAAAAGGGCCGAAAAAGGCCAAAAAATTTTTCCCCCCCCCCCCCCCCGGCCCCAAAAACCGGAAAAAAGGGGGGGGGCCCCCCCTTTCCCCCCCCCCCCCTTTTTCCCCTTTTCCCCCCCCCCCACCGGCCCCCGGGGCCGGCCCCCCCCAAAAAAAGGGGGAAACCCTTTTAAGGGAAAAGGGGCCCCCCCCCCAAAAAAGGGGGGGCCCCGGGGGGAAAAAAAAAATTTGTTTTTCTTAAGGGGGGTTTTCCCCCGGGGGAAAAAGGGGCCCTTTTCCCGGGGTTTTTTCCCCCCAAAAAAGGGGAAAACCCCAGGGGGGGGGGGAAAAACCCCCCCCCAATTTCCCGGGGGGGAAAAAAAAAAGGGGGGGAAATTTTTTTTTTTAAAAAAAAAAAACCCCCCCCCCGGGGGGAAAAAGGGGGGCCCCCCCTTTTAAAAAAAAATTTTTTTTGGCCCCGGGGGACCGTTGGGGGAAAAAAAGGGGCCCCTTTTTTTCCCCGGGGCCCCTTTTTTTTTTTTGGGAACCCCAAAATTTTTGGGGCCCCCCAAAGGGGGCCCCCCGGGGGGCCCAAAAATTGGGAAAAGGGTTTCCTCCTCGCACGTTGACCCCCACCCCCCCCCCCACCCCCCCCCCCCTCAAACTGCGGCCCTGCGCCAATGTCCCGCCTCCTCTCCTCTCCACCACCACCGCATCCTCAGTCTCACAAGTACTGCTCCATTCATACCACATGTGTGGGGCACACGCGTGCTCACGAAGTTCTACACACTGGCTTGCCCCGCGAACAAGTCAACACAGCGGAGGAACCTGCCTCCGCGTCATGCAGCAAGAAATCGATGTGAGTCTTTCCCGCGCCAACCTACAACTCGAAACCATGTGGACGGAGCAATGGGAGGTAACAGTGTGTCTGCCTGCAACCGTACGAGGGATGGAGTACATTGCGCCATGCATGGCGCAAGTGATTTCAGGTCTCGTTGTGAAAAGTTCCTGAATGTCTTCCAACCTGATCTTCAGAAGATTCTGAAAATGGCCAGGAAACTGAGCATGCCCCCCCCCCCCCACTTCAACCAAGTCCTAGAAAGCCAGGAACACCGCCTCGAGTTGCAGTGGCAGCGAACTGGCCCTCCCCCAACACATCTCTGATATCAATGTATCTCCACCCGTTGGATTCTAGCCTGCACCATGTTGGAACCGACTGCGTATGAACAGATAAAAGGTCATTATTACGATTTTTGATGATCCAGGAGGACAGAAGTCTACTCCTCCCCTGTTGATAACTTTGATGTCAGCCAATGGCAGCTCATGCGTGACACTGCCATTAGTTGACGCTCATTCGAGGAGGCCAACGTTATTTGTCTCAGTCGCCAGGACTACGTGATGAATAACGCATTCTTCCACGTGCTTCATGTCCGGAACAGATGAGCTGAAAAATCTGTCAGGGCAGGAAGGGACTAGAGACGTGCGACTAACATCTCGGCGTCCACATGAGTCCGGTTGGACTGAAAATTGGAGGAGAGGACATTGCGGGCAGAAGCTTTGTCTGGTGAAATGAGTATATTACTACCCAGGTGAACAAGAAGAGGACAGGAGCAGCTGGCGGAGGCAGATTGGAGATGAGTGAAGACGAGAACAGATGACTCGCCATAGGCATCCGTCGCAGTATAAAGACCGTGTAGATGGAGGCAGGGAGCCCCTCTGAGTCACTTGTGCAGCATGGCCCGCTAGCATTGCTGATTTGCCTGGCTAGTCGACCAGCCTCAGGGATTACCATCCGAAGCGGGATGACTTCTGCGCATCTCCACCCTATTGGACCCCTCGATACCGGTCCAAAATGGAGCCTTATACCCCAGCTGCTGAGACAGGGAGGACAAACTCAAATAACATATAGGGAAATCCCTCCGTAGTCAGTTGGCCCTGCTGCTATGGATGCGGCCATCGTCCCTCCTCTGACAGTTCCTTGAAACCCGGGGGGGTTTTTCACACTCACTACCTTTCCTTTCCCCGGCGCTGGGGGGAAGGTGGGGGGGCCGGAGCAGTACCAAAACCTTTCCCTCAGCAGCAACCTAAGTCCAAGGAGTCACTGATGAGCAGCTTTCCCTTTACCCGCCAGTTAAAGGGGGGCATCGGTTTAAAAGCGCAGGACCTGGAGCAGACCCTGAAAACCCCAAAAAAGGGCATGGCCTAATTGGACAAAAACTCTGCCACCCAAATTAGAAGATCCCCGGGAATACTGGGGGGGGCCCCAAAAAAGGGTTGTAAATCGCAAAAATTTCCGGGGTTTTTCCCGTGGAGAAGCTGGGGAGCCCGGCCCCCGTAGTGTTGGCATTTAAACGGGTGTTTTATAAGGGGGGGCCCTCATAAACCCCCAAAGGGGAACCCCCTTGTTTCCCCCGGAAAGTGGAACCCCAAAATGACCTTTGTTTTAAAATGAATCAGGGGGGTGGAATTTGGCCGGATTTCCCCCCACCAATGCCTTAGGCTCGACTACACAGCCATGGGGCCTCAAACCCCCAAACTGTTAGAAATGATTTGGGTTCAAACTTTCTGCCTAGCCATATTCTGAAAAGGGCCCCCACCCGGCCTGTGCCACACCTTTGCGGGCAGTTTCTCCTTTAACCACCAAACCCTCTTTTTCCCCCGGGCTGGAAATTTCCCCCCCACCTCCAACCATTGTGCCACTCTATTTAAAAACAAGCCGTGCTAGGCTTTTTGCTGGGGGCCGTGACATCCAACCCCGTTTATTTTTGGGCCCCCCTTGATCTAAAGCTGGGTGCTGCGTTGGTGCTGGCCCGCGGGGCACCTCGACAATGTTTCCCTTTTTTCCACCCCTCTGCCCCATGCTGTTGCTCCTGCCCCCTTCCCCCGGTCCCCCTTCTGTAATTGGCCACTCTGTGGCCCTTCTCCAGTTTTTTGCCCCCCCTCCAGAATGTTCCCTTGTGCCACGTTGACCTTTTTTTGCTGCGCTGCCGTTTCCTCCAACTGGTCATTTTTGCCACTCCCGGGCCACTCCTGTTTTTGCCACCTCCGAATGTCATTGGACAATCTTCCCCCAAGCTGCTGTTGCCGTGAAACCCCCCCTTTTTTGTCCTTGTGCCCTTTGTGGGCCTTTCCTTTCCCGTTTTTGCCACCTCCCCGAATGGGGCCCCCCCCCCCCTTTGTGCCACTGTCTACCCTAGTTTTTTGGGTGCCGTGACCTCCCCCCACTGTTCATTGTGCCAAAAATGGGGGGGGCCCACTTCCCGTTTTTTTTTAAACCCGAAAGTCATTTGGCCACGTCTGACCCCCAGGGTTTCTCCCCTCCGTGGGCCTCCCCAATGTTTCAAAAGTGCCACTCTTTTGGGGCCCACTCCTGTTTTTTTCCAAAATCTAGAAAATTTTGCCACTCTTGACCTCAAAAGGTGCCCGCTGTGGCTGTTTCCCCCCGCCTTTCCCCACCCTGTCAAATTTTCCACTCTTTCCTAAAGCTTTTGTTGCCGTGCCCTCCCCTCTGTGTAATTTTTGCCAAATCTGTGGCCCTAATCCCCTTTTTTCCCCCTCCCCGAATTTTAATTTGGGCCACCCTGATCTGGGTGCCTTTTGTGGCTGCCCGCCCAAAACCCCCATTCCCTGTAAATTTTGCCACTCTGTGGCCCACTGCTGTTTTGGGCCCCCCTTTCCCGAATGTCCTTGTGCCAAATTTCCTGCCTCATGCTGCTGCGTGGCTTCGCCGGGGCCCTTTCCCCACTGTGTCCCTTGTGCCACTTGTGGGCCCACTCCAATTTTTAAATTTTTTCCACCTCCCGAAAGTCATTGTGCCCTTGTCTGACCTCATGCTACTGCGCCGTGAAACCCCACACGTGTCATTGTGCCCCTACTGTGCCCCCTCCTTTTTTTTGCCACCTCCCGAATGTCATTTTTGCCCCCTCTTGGCCCCCATGTGCTGTGGCGCCCCCTCACCTCCCAAAACTCTGTCACCCGATGTTGCCAACCTGAGCTCTAAGCTTGTTTTTTTTCCCCGCTTTCGCTGCCATGGGGGCTGGACCACCGCTGGAAACCAAACCGGGAGGGAGGGGGTAAGCCCACAAACCCGGGGGTGGAAATTTTAATGTGGGTTTTTCCCCCCATTCAAACCCGAGCCCGCCGCAAAAACGGGAGGGAAAATTTTCTGCGGGCCGGGGGTCCCCCAGGTCACTAAACCCCTGGCGGGGCTTGCCCGCGGTAGCGGCCCCAAAGGGGGGAAAGGGAAAGAAATCGGGAAATCCCGGCTCGTAGTGGGGGAAAGGCGAAAGGTTTAGGGGAGGCGGTGTGGTTTTCGGGAAAAGTAGACAGGAGAAGGCCCGGGCAGGCGGCAAGGATCGTGGTCCCATTAAAAGGAAGAAAAAAGGGGTTTGGGCACGGGAGGCCAGGGCAAAGGGTTTTCTGGAACGCTTTTAAAAATTAGGCCCTGGAAACACTTTAAAGGGTTCCCCGGGAAAGGCCCCCCTGGGAAGAGGCTGGGCTAAAATTGGAGCCGTGCCCGGGAATGGCCCCAATTTTGGCGCACTGTCCCTTTAAAACCAGACGCCGTGCCGCGAGCGTCCCTAAAAGGGGCGGCCCCCGGCGCCAAGGCCGAAAAGACTGAAACGGACGGGGCCCCGGGAGCCGGAAAGGGGGGTTAAATCACTGGGGCACCGGGAAGGGGGGAAAAGAGGAAAAACCCCCGGGCCCCCAGGTGCGGGGCCGGGGGCCCCGCTCCCGAGGTTTGGGGCACGGAAAGCCCTTTCGACCCGGGACAAGGGGCGCAAAGGGGCATCCGTTACCCTAACCCCCCCCCCCCCCTTTCCCGGGCCCCCCTTCTTTTTTGGGGAGGAAAAATTTTTTGAATAATGGGGAGGGCCAGGAATTTTTTCCTCCGGCTCCCACATCTTTTTCGGGCCCGAACCCCTTCCAAATCCCAAATAGGGGAAAAAAAAACGTTTCCCCCTAGGGCCTCCTCATTCCCAGGAATTTTTTTTTAACCACAAAAGACATTGCGCAAAACAGCCACAGACGGAAAGGGTGGACTGCCCTTCCGAGAGAAGCGAAATTTAAAGGGCCAAAGGGTTTTTGTACCGAGGGCAAAGAAAGGAGTTCGGGATAGCATGGTAGGGGGGGAGCTGGGGTTTTTTGCGCCTTTTAAAGGGCCCCCTCGAAAGGGGCCCACAAAAAGGGGGGGGGCCCAAATTTGGGAAAGGGGGGGATTTTGAGGGCGGAAAAATCCCGGGGTGAAAAGACCCTTATCACCCGGGGGAAAAGACAGGGGGGGGCCCTTTTTCTTTTTTCTCCGAAGCCCTTCAGCGGCAGAAAAGCAAAGGAGCAGGGTTTGGCGGGTCAAAAGGGACCAAAAACCCGGGCCCTATGCCTTTTGGACCAAAAAAGTTCAGCACTTTGGGGCCTCGGAAAGAGGATGGGTAAATGGGAGGGTTTTGGGGGGGGAATTTTTAAACCGTACCAAAAGTAAAGGGAGAGGCACCCGCGGACCCAGGGGAAATTTTACCAAAAATTTTGCCCCAAAGGGAAATAAGTTGGGCCCAGTCATTTTTTGCCATGCCTGACACGAAATTTGGCCCCAGGTAAATCCCCCAAAATTGAATTTTTTTTCTCTCCACCTGGGGCCAAAATTTTTCTTTAGGGGGGTAAGAACCCAGGGAAAGTCAAGCCTTACAATTTTGGGTTTTGCGCAAAGGGCCCGCCCCGAATTTAGGAAAAAAAAACTGCCAAAACCCCCCCCCCCGAGATGGGTTTGGAAGGGGGGAGACCGGGGGCAAAACGAAAAATGGGAGAAAAAAAAACTCCCGGCCAGACGCGAGGCCGAAGCGACCTGGCAAAAGGGGAAAAAAAAGGGCCATTTTTAAAAAACCCCGGGCCCCAAAAACCCCCCCACAAAGGAAATTAAACCCCCGGAAAACCCGGGGGGAGGTCCCGGGTTTTTGAAGTCCATCGCCACTGAGACCCCTGGGTTTTGGTAGGGGTGGGCAGTGGGGTGCAAGAAGGGCCCCCGGCTTTGGCAGGGGGCCCTTGGGTTTCGAGCACCGGAGGTAAAACGCCCGGGCAAAATCTTTTTAAGTCCTTAGGAGGGGCCGCCCCCAATTTGGGCCGGGAAATTTAGGGAGAAAGTCTTGGGGGGCACCGGGGTTTTCCCCGGCCCCCAGCGGAAGGGGGGACCCCATTCAGGATACGCCTAAAAAAGCGCAGGGCGGACTTTTGTCTTCCCGGTGGGGAAAGTTCCGGGGGAAAGACAGGGGCTGCGGAAAATAAGGCCGTTTCCCGGAGGAATTTATTGCTTTTGGGAAACCTTCTTCACCCACCCCGTCGGAGGCAAAGGGAAAAAAGGGGAAATTCCCCCTTTTTTTCCCCCCCTTCCCCCTTCCCCGGCAGGGGGAAATGAAAACTGAAAAAAAATTTTGCTGGGAGAAGAAAAACGACCCCACCCACCCCGGCGGGATTAAAAATTTGGGTGGGCCGGGGGAGGGTTTTGGTAAAGGGTTTTTTTGATCCGAGAAAAATACAAATGGGGTGCCCCAGCCCCTTCCAGCAAATATTAGCCAATTTTTTAACAAGGGGCCCAAATTTTAATTTGGGTAAAAATTTTTCCCCATCTCCTTTTTGGGGAAATTTCCCCTCCGCCTTGTGAAAAAAATTTTTAGAAAAGAAGCCAAAAAAAATTTACTGTTTTTACTGTGGGCCCCTTTTTTCGTGAGGACTGCCCGCGCCTACCGGAAAAGAGGCTCACTTCAAACGAAAGGGTTTCGCTGGGGCCGGCCCCCGACAGGATGGAGCATGGCAAAAGGCCCTTTTAAACCCTTTGGGTTAACGCTTCCTGGGCCCCCGGAAGGGCCCGAATTCCCCCTGGATTGGCGTTTTCCTCGTAAGGGCCGCCAAAGGGAGCCACCAGCGTGGGAAAAAATGCAGAATAAAACTGCCCGGTTTGAAAGTTGCAGAAGCCCCGGAAAACCCTTTTTGGCCCAACCCGGCCCAAATGGGCGTGGCCAATTTTCCCAATAGGCTGACAAAATTTTGGGTGGGTCCATCCGTAGCCCTTGGTCCGAATAAAAAACCCCGGAAGGGAAGGTGACTTGAAGGAAGAGGGGCCCTTTTCCCAATTTGGCATACAAGTGAATTTTTGGGTGTAAAGGGGCTGAAACACTTTTTACGGACGTGAAGGGGTGAGTTTCCCAAGAAGGAAGTATTTTAAGGGAGTCGTCCAGGTAGAAACCCCCAAAAAGGGAAAAGAGAAAGATCCCCTTAAGAAAATCGTTAAAACTCCGGGAAAAGGGCAGGCGGCGCATTTCGGTCCGAAAGGCATAAACCCGGGTACTCGAAGTGGGCCTTCTCCCGGGGTTGGGAAGGCCGGCTTCCACCATCCCCCCTTTCGGGTTTCCCGGGCCAAACTTGTAGGCCCCTCTAAAAATTTAGCTGGGGAAAAAAAACCCCTTGGGGGACCTGTAGACCCGGGCGAATTTGTTGTGAACAACGGGAAAAAAGGGGTTTTCCGGGGAAAAGGAAATTGACAGGGCCAGGGGCCCCTTTTAAAAAACCGTTGAGGAGGACTTCCCCCCAAAAAAAAACCTTTTTTTGGGTTTTTCCCCAAGGGGGCATACAAGGGCCTTAAATTCCAAAAATAAGGGGAACCCTGGGTGATGAAGGCCCCGGGAGGCATTTGGGTCCCAAAATCGAAAAACTTTGTTTTGGGCATAGGCCAAGCGGGGCCCTTTGGGCCAACTTTTAAAACCGGGGCACCGGGCGGGGAAAAAGGGAAAAACCACCTCAGGACCCGCCTTCCGGAGTTGGCCGTTAAGAGCCCCCCTTTTGCATCCAAGGAAAGACCTTGGGTCGGGGAAAAACGGGGTTCCTGGGTGACGTTTTAAAAGATTGCTCCAATTGGGAACAGGGCTGTCGGCCCGGGGGAAAACCCTTAAGGGGGATTCCCCCCTTTGGCCGGGGATTAAAAGGGGTTTCTCCGGGGGGTGGGGATTCCCCTTTTTGGGCCAAACCCCGGCCCGTCCGTTTCCCCCACCAACCGGAGTTAAAAGGGAATTTAAAAAGGGGGCCCCCTTATTTCCTGTGCCCGGGGCAAAGGTGGGAGGGACTTTCCCCCGGGGCGTTCCCACCAAGGGGGGCCCCTTCTCCCGGCCGGGGTTTGCCTGCAGGGTTGGGGGCCCAAGGGGTTTAAGGGGGAAGGTTTTAAAAATAAAGGATTCCAGGGGCAAGTTTCCGGGGACAGGGGCCCTTAATAATGGTTCCCCGGGCTTTGGGGGCTGGGGGCCGTGAAAAAGGGGCAGGCCTGCAGGCCGGTTTAGGCGGCAAGGAAACGGGTTGGGGCTTTAACAAACAACCCATACCCAAAGGGGTTTGCAAAGGGTTCGGTCCCCCGGGGGCGAGGAACCCAAAGGCCTTTTTGGAAGATTCCCCAAAATGGGCCAAATTTGAACTTTAAAAAACCCAAAATCTCCCGAAGGGGGAAGAGGAATTGGGGTTTCCCTTTTAAAAGAAGGGGGGTTCCCGGGCAAGGCCAATTACCCGGCCACTGTTCCCCTTTTAAAACCCAATCCCCCGGCGCGCGCCGGCTCCATAAGGGGGGCCCCCCGGGGGCCCCAAAAATAAACAAAAAAAGGGGGGAGGAGCGAACCCGGGGAAGTCACTGGGACCCGGGCAGCGGGAATGAGCGGACCCCGGACCCGAGGTGCGGGACGGGGCGCCGCTCAGAGTCGGGGCACGGATGCGCCTGCGACCCGGGACAAGGGTCGCAGGGGCATCCGTGACACAGGCTACAGTCCCGCTTCAGTTTTTTGGTCAGTTTTGCCCTCTTAAGTGCCCAGGGAATTTCATAGTGAAGCGATTCTAAGAGCGGTGGCAGTCATGTGCATGTCATACTAAAACACAACATTGTATGAAGACCAAACCAAGCTCCCTTTGGCTCAACATTCTACAGCACCCTACAGGCCCTGTGCAGCCTGGAAATAGCTGTTTTTTAACGTGATTCGTCCCGAAGTTATTTCGGACCGAAACAAATTTTGTCAGAAAATTCGGCTAAGTCACCGAATTAAATTTTTGAGAAAATCGCCCATCTCTAGTTATTACCTATTTAGAATGAATAATATTTGAAAAGCTAAGTAAGTAAATTATACATTCCTATGGCAAAGAATATGTATGCAGAAAATAACAGGCCAGTTAACTTTAGGCAACGAAATTAAAATTTTGCCTGCAGCTTTTTTAACCCCTTTAAGATGCAGACAGTTTTGGCCCTAAGATTCCTGCCAAGCTTCAAATCTGACATGTGTCATTTATAACTTTTAAATGCTATTACTTCTCCAAATGATTCTAAGAATTTTTTTTTTCTGATACCTTTTCTTACCAGCTGAAAATGTCTAGCTTTGATGTCTTTCACAAATAAATATGTACTACATTATAAAAATGTGCTACTAACATAAAGTACAAATAGTCATACCACACAAAATAATTAATATTTAACTTTTAAAATATGTCTAACTTAAGTTGGCATCATTTGCTTTAGGTTATTTTTAGGATGTTAAAAATATCATATGTTTCATAGCAATTTTTCAAATTTTCAAGATAATTTCCAATGCAAATATTTTTAGAAAATGGGGGGACTTTGATGGACTTTTATGTTAGAAACCCCCATAAATCGCAGCATTTTTTAAAAAAAACAAAACTTTTTAAAAAAAATTTTTAAATAAGTTTGCATCCCCTTTTTGATATTTTTAAACAGCAATGAAAGCAAAGCAAAATAAAAAATTAATACTTTTTTTTTAGACTTTTAAAATTTAAAATCCATTCTGACAGTTGCACCGAAGCCTAACTGTACATTACAGCTTCTTCTGCTGCCTGCACCATGTGAGTACTGTAAATGTACACTAGATTGAGGTAATGATCTTTACATTGCATCATAAAAGAGAGATGCAGTACAGAAAGGGGTTAAGACTCTGCTCAGACAAATGTCATTTTCTTCTATTCCTAAACCCGGGCCATGACAGCAAACCCTTTATCCCTTTTTTGACAGATCTGAATGAATTTTTAAAAAAGATCAAAATTTACTTTTATAGAATTTTCCCCGGGAAACATTACACAGTACAACCACCATAAATCTCAGATTATCAGGGAAAAAATTTTAAACCTTTTAAAAATTTTTTAAATCTATAAGCAATTCAACTTTGCATAATGTGCAACATTGCACATTAAATGAATGAGGTGAAATGGCCCCCCTAAATTTAGGCCATGCTTTTCCCACTAGACACCCCTTTTTTTTCAAATTTTTTTTTCAGCCAAAAAATACCAAACGAAGACTTTGTTTTTACTGCATTCACTCTTTGGAATAAATTTTTGTATTAACCTATTCTGGGAGGCTTTAAAAAAAACCCACAAAAAAAATATTTAGGAATTTTTTTTAAAGTTCGCCCCCAAAAAAAACCAAACATTTTTTAAAAAAAAGAAAAATTTCCCTTTAGCACCTTTTTCCCAACAGAAAAATTTTGTATTTCCCCCATAAAAACCAATAAGGGGGGCAACTTTGCAGGGTAAAGTTTTAAATTTTTAATTGGGTACCAATTTGGGGTAATCCCAAATTTTAAACACTTTTATTCCAATTTTTAGAGGATGTTAAATGACCGAAAAAACACAATTTTGTTATTCGGGATTTTTTTTCTTTTACAGAGTACAGTGTACAGGGTTTTTTTAATAAATTTAACTTTAACAGACATTGGGATTACAAAAATTCCTGAAAAATTTTAATTAAAATTTTTTTTTTATTTATAAAAAGGAAATTTTAATTTTTTTTTTATTTGTTTTACACTTTTTAAAAATTTTTTTCAGTTGTAATTTTTAGTCCCCCAAAGGGGAAAATTGAAACCCCTAGGAGGTGTGATCATTTGTACACCTCACTGTACATTGTATAAGGGTGAACAAAGATGGGGATTCCCATTTTCCGTGGGGGCAAAATTTTTTTAAAAATGGGAAACATGGTGGTGTTGGAAGTCTTCACGAGGCGTTCAGCTGCCACGTTATCTGATCGGCACCTCAGGATCTCTAAAGGGTTAAACAAGAGGGAACACAGCCAGTTCCATTCCTGGTTGTTTTTGGCGGGTCAGCCCCCTTCACCACACCGCTCTTTTTTAAACCGACGGGGGGAGCAACCCCACTACATAGCCCATACCCGCAAATACATCATTTAGCAAATGTCATTAAGGAGTTAAAAGCCCTGTACATATCAATTAGGGCATTGAATATATAACAATAAACAATAAAAGACAGAGAAAAAGAAACAAGAAACCCGCTGCGAGAGCTTACAACTAAAAGGGAAAAAGGGAAAGGGAAATTAGAGTAAAAAGGAACTGTTCATCTTTTAATTATGTCACAAATTCTTAAACCCTTGTAGGTTTACTTTTCAAGTAAGTTTTCGGGTTTGAATTTTTGTATGAGAAACAAAAACTCTCCTTAAGGAGAGCACTAACAACGGCTGTAGATTTTTTGTTTTGCCTTTCGCCCTCTACTTAGCAGCTCATACACAAGGCTTTAGGGAAAGGGGGCGAGAAGCCCACACCCCTCTTTTGGTTTTAAAAAAATCCTCAATTTTTTTTTGCCCCACCGAGTTTTGAAAAGCAAAAAGGATTTTTTACCCCAACCCAGTATCCCATCTACAACAACGCTTTTCGGGATTTTTCCCTCTTCAGTGCAGAGTAAGAAGAACGGCTGGCGTGGGGAGGTACGGTACTCAGGAAGGGAAGACTCCCCTTTAAAGGGAAGCACCGAACGAAGGGCTTGTAAATTTTTTTGTTTTGCCTTTCCCCCTCACTTACACTGCATATCACAAGGCATTAGGGGAAAGGGGCGAAAGCCCACAGCGCCCTCTGTTGTTTAACAAATCCTCAATTTTGTTTTTTGACCCCCGATCTTGATAAAGAAAAAAGGGAAATTTTTGCCAAGCCATACTCTCATCTACAGACAACGCGTTTGGGGATTTTTTTCCCTTTTCATTGCAAGTAGAGAAGATACTGGCTGGCTGTGTGGGAGGCATCGGTACTCGGGAAGGGGAAATCCCCTTAAGGACTCCCCATGCCCCCCCACACACCCAGCCATATCTTCTCTACTCTGCACTAAAGGGGACAAAAACCCCAAAACAGCTTTTGCTGTAGATAGAGTCGGCTTGGAAAAAAAACCCTTTTTTTGCTTTCTCAAGACTCGTTGGGCAAAAGCAAAATTTGAGGATTTTTAAACCCCAACGGGGGCCGTGGGCTTCTCACCCCTTTTTCCCATAATCCCTTTGGGAAAACAGTAAAAGACAAAATAGGGGTCTAAGGTATGTTCACACAGCGAATTGTGGGCCATTTCGGGCATAAGAGAGCTAAATTTACGTCGATCCCCCCCCGATACAAACAGCTATTTACGCGGGAGAGAGAATAAATGTCACTTCTTCGCGCGCTTACACCCACTGATAAGAAAGTAAAATGGGCCGCACGCACTTCAAAAACAAACCGGGGTATTGGGGGGCACGTACAGCACGCCTGAAAACACGTGTTAACAAACCCTTTAAGGAAGTTCACACAAAGGGTTTTAACAAAAAAGGGAATCACACAATTTCTTGTTTTAAAACCCGTGTATTCCAAACTCTCCTTTTAACGGCCCGTTTGGTCTGTATTCATGCAGTGAACTACAGAGCAAATTTTCCACATCATGGATTTTGTATGTTTATTCTTTTGAGCAGATAATTGTCAGAACCCACTCTGGGCAGAGTGACGCAGGTTAGCCCTTTTAAGATTCGGTAACTAATGCCCAAAACAGATGCCATTTTAAGATTTGATTTGGCTAACTAATGTCCAAAACAGATGCGAATATCGCCTCTGTTAAGTAAAAAATACCCCGCAAAAACTAGGTTTCAGGGTTTTTTTTTTTTCTGATAGGAAGAATCCAACAGAAAACCCATCCTTTTTAAGGACAGTAGTTTCATGAAGGAATTATCAGAAAAAAAGACAGGAAATGGGGGAGACAGTTTGTGGCACTCTTAAATTTAAACAAATTGAAGGGAACATAGCCGTATATAGGTTTGGGGAAGGGGTTTGGGAAGCGGAAGGGCAGAAGAGAAATAAGAGGCAAAGATGGATCATCTGGAGAGTGCAGCGTAGATTGGAGGGAAGCAAGAGTGTTAGAAAGAAAGAAAGTAGTTTAGGTGGTAGACGAGGCATATTCTAGCATTTTTGTCAAGTCAATGTAAAGAAAAAAGTTGACAGATAATATTTTTGAGGTGGTGGCAGCATGAGGTAATAAGGGCTCAGATATCTGGTTAAAGATAATGAATTCTGTTTTTTTCCAAGTTTTTTTCAGAAATTAGAGGGGAGGAAAAAGAAACTGTACAGACATTATTTTAATCCTTTAACAAAAGGTCTCATCCAGGCCAGAGAGTTAAACATAACGGTCATCATTTTACTTAAAGTCCTCAAATTATATAAACTCTTCCAGGATTAAAGTACAGATGGAGAAAAGTAGGGTTCCATCATTGTGCTTGAGGGGCACCACTAGAGAGAGGGCAAAAGAAGGGGGAAAAGGGGAAACTTAACTGTTTGGTTTTTACTATGAACAGAGCATGAAAAAGGGCCAATCGGACCAAAAGAGAGTTTGTAACAGGATAATGACCTTACAAAAGAAAAAGGAAAAGGCCTCAAAGGAGGATTTGGCAGTTAGTGGATTATTAGTTACTTTAGTTAAGGTGGTTTCAGGTATAGTGGTGGGAGCAGAAGCCAAATTTCAGCAGGTTCAAAAGGGGATTGGGTGAGTGGTGGGAGGACAGTTAAAGGTAAACATGTTGCTCAGAGTTTTGAGGCAAATGGGAGTAGTGAGATGGAGCTGGACAAAGAGGAGAGGTCAAGGGATTGCTGCTTACAAATGGGTGTGATCATTACATGCTTAAAAGAAGAAGGAAAGATGCCCCATGGTTTAAAAATTAAAAAAAAAAAGGAAAAATTTAATTTAGGGCTGGATTAAACACAGACATAAGGTTGAAGATGAGGTGAGATGGATTAAGTCAAGTATAGAAGTGGTGAGGTGCAGTTTGGAGAGTAATTTGAAAAGTATATAACCAGAAAGAATATAGAAACAAGTTATGAGAGAAAAGCACTAATCAGATTTGTTGAGCGATTACAGGATTGATGTTTCCTTCTGGGATTTACTAGTATAAAACATAGGGTTGTAGCATTATACTGTACAAGTCTAACCTTGTACTGCTAGTGAATACGTTTTCTAAAGTCAACATTTTAGTAAAATTGTAGGCGCTTATTTGCTAGGCATAAACGCTTAGCTATCTGAAGAGCAACAATCTCCTTCAACACAAAAAAGTATTATGTCACAATATCCAGACACTTTATCTTTCTGTACAGTATGATATTCTGGCAGTGATGTTGTCACATTTCCTTTGCACCAATGCCAGGTTTGTAAATTGATAATCAGAATTGCTTAAAAATGCAGCTGCTCTAGTTTGTCCATTAGTACATAAATATTTTGTCTTGCTTTTGCAATTATCAACAGACATAATGAAGATTAGTGCTATCTCCCTCAAAATCCTTCTGACTATAATAGATATAATTATTTTTTTCTGATTACCTGGAGCCACTTCAAACCTGTATCTATTTGGATAAGCATATTCAGGAGAGCAATTTAAGCTGTAGAGAGTAATGATTGCATAAACAAAATTATGAGCAGTGGTGAAATGCCTGAGGTTCCGACTTGTTCTACTGAGTATTATTGAAGTATGGGATTTGGTTATCAAAATGTTTTCTTTTTCTTTCTGAACCCATGTGTTTTTTTTATAGATACAGGGCTTCATTTATTTTTATTTTGGTTTACTGAATTTTTATATATTTATATGGGTGTAGGAACACAGTAAAAATTGTATTACTTTTTCTGAACCACTCTCCAATTCAAATGAAAATATATAATTGGCACAACTTGCATTTATGATGTTCTTTTTTTTCTGATTGGGTATGTGTCAAAATATTTAAATCATTGGCTTTTGTCTGCCTGGAGGGCTGCATTCAAAGTTTTTCCATTTGAGTTTGTGTACAATGATGTATGACGCAGACAAAGCTCAAATTTCTGCTCTGAAGTGAGGAAATCGCTTAAGCAACCACATAAATTAAATTCTCCTTTTCCATATCTGTGAAAAGAAAGATATAACTTTATATAGTTCCATTTTCATAGTGCTTAATTCTAAAACCTCATTTAAAAATTTGCACTCTGATTCTGCTCCTCTAATGGCTGAGAGATAAATACTTCATAGTTTTTTTTCTTTATGTGATAGTAACATATGCATGTCAAATAGATTCCAAATGTTTCCCTTGGCTACAGGTCATGTTGTGATAAACAAGTCCCACATAACAAATGCATTCAGCTATTTCTTATTACAGTGGGATGAAGTGTAAGGACCTGAAGGGATATCTCACTGTAACACATTAAAAAGAATGCAGTGTTGTATCAAAATAGACTGATGTTGAAAATGTCTTACTCCACTAAAGAATATACTGTATACTGTGGATAAATATAATAAAGAACCCAATTATCTCAGCACACATGCATATTATGGCTATTTTCTAATTGATTTGATAAGATGTGGAATATTTCTATTTTAAACACAGTCCCACCTGATCTGTTTTCTAAAGTCCTAGGGTGACATGTATGAATGGGGCTGCGCCATTTATTTGGCATGATGTCAACCAAAAAACTGTCGTAATCCTGTCTGACATATCTATGAACTGTTGTATGCCAAAAACCGGTGCAAGTCTGACATCCTCACCACTTACAGTATAAATGTGGCTCAACAGAGTGTGGCACAAAAGTGTCAGACTAATCCATCCGAATTTCTAAGTGGCATGACTGATCCCAAAGTTGTCTTAGTCAGAAATATCAATTATTTCTCAACTTATACCAAAAAAGTAATAAAAACTAACTTGTAATAATTATACAAATCTATAAAATTTGTGCCACGGGGCCCCTTTGACACATAAGAAGACACCGGTATTGGAAATGGCACATGGTAACTGGCAGGAGCCCCCTATCACTTTTTGCACCAGGGGCCCAAGAAAATGTCATATATGTGGTGGCAGCAAGAACATCCCAATGGGGAACATGGAGGTTCAGCTGGCAGGGCTATAGTTATAAATGGTGTAGGCAGGGCTGCCATCAGTCATCTATTAACCGTTTTAGTTGCCCCATGCAGCTAAATCAAATGGGGCCCCCCACCCATTACTAGTTCCTATTTTTAACATATCACTGGGCCCCTTTTTGATTAGGGCCACTGACAGGAGTACTGCCCTATTGGTTCCCCAGGCACTCCTTTCACAGTAGTCTGACCCAAAAACCAGCAAAAAAGACATTACTGACACTCAGAATAAAAGTAGCAAGAAAAATTATTATTTGAAACAAGATTTTTGGGAATAGGACATTGACTATCGCTGTCTTTTACAGCAACACGACCAAAAAAGCATCCTTTCGGACACCCAATAAAATTAGCAAGAAGAAATGACTATTTTAAACAAGATTTTTTTGAATAGGACAAATAGGATAAATATTGAAAAAGTCAAGATTTGTTCACAGTCTCTTACTGAAGAACTGTACTCCAAAAACAGCAAATCAACAGTGTTCTTAAATGCCTATACTTTGCAACGGGCAAATAGGATTAGAAAGAGAAATTTTTTCTATGCAATATCGGTGAAATGGGGTCGTATGGAAGAACTCACACAGCAAATCAAGTGGTCTTAAATTTCTATACTTTACAATGGGCAAATAAATTATAAACATGATTTTTTATACGGAATATCTATACAAAACTACCTAACTTTCTAACTATTGCTGTGTATAATTCCCTAAACTAGCTGTCCCCCATGAGTAATCTCCCTAGCAGCTTTTGCTGTGTTAAATTGCTATTAAATGGTATTTCTGCCTGCTGGCAAACAGACGGACACAGGTAGCAGTGTGTTTAATGCAGAGAGTAAGGTGGAAATGGTTTTCAACAGGAAATACAGTGACATACACATAAGACGGTCATGTGATTTTAGCAGCCAATGAGATCCCTACACCCTTACTGGTGATGCTTTTGACCCCCTCCCCCACATCCCTGCGCACTGCACTGATTGGCTGCCCCCAAAACTAAAGGAAGCAGCTGAAAAAGGCACCAAACACCTGTGCCGAACCCGAACATTTTACCGAACTTGCGGCAAAAAATTTGGTTTGGCTCAGGTTCGTGCCGAACTAACCATTTTATGAATGGTTCGGCTCAACACTAATTATGAGTGATTACAAACATATCATAGCAGACTAAAAATACAATTAAAGCAGTTAGATTAGCATGTCAGAATAGAAACTATAGAAGTGATGTTGCTTGGCGCACCTCACGTCCCACTTAGACTTCGGGAGACTGCTTATGCCATACATAAGATTAGGATGAAAACAAGAAAATATACTTGAAACAGTGATCAACATCTGATTAAAATTTGTTTCATTTAATTTAGAAAAAACTAAAAAATATAAAAATTTGATCAAAAGGTTCATAAAAAGTTTTTACAGCATGCAAAATTATGACCTTCTGACTTACTGACATAAATTTTGATGAACAAAAATTAACATTCAAATCCTAAAGTATAAAAATATGTACTTTGTAAGAAAAATCTAACAAATGGACTCTAAATTTTATTAACATAATTAAATGTTCATTAGAGATTCAACGCAATGAACTTCATTAGTCTACAGAGAAGAACAGAAGCTCATAAACGTCAATCATACTTTTAAATGTTTCTCTTTCTACTATGTCACAATGGTCTCCCTTTTACAGAACTGTCAATCTCAATCTTATGGTTAAAATGAGATGAGTAGCTATTAGTGTCAGTCATTGTTAAGAACAGTTATGTTTCTATTCTAATAGTTTCTTCTTCTCTTCTCTATTGAGATTAATGCAGTTCATTAGTTGTGTTTATAATGAAAAAAATATATTTATTTATACAATTTTGTTCAGATTTTAATATTTTTGGTTTTCACTAAATTAAATGAAATACAGGTGTTGATCACTGTTTCAATTTTATTTTCCTGCTCTCAGCCTATTTTCTACATATGGCAGTAGTTGGCTCCTGAAGTCTTGCTGGGATCTGAGGTACGCCACATAAGATCACTATGATAGTTTGTATATACTGACATACTATTCTAACAGCTTTTATTTTATTTGTACATTTACATATAAAATACAAAGAACCATATTCCAGCACTCCAGCTTAGTCCATATTTATTATAGTATAAAAAACGTAACAAACACATCTTCTTATCCAAACAATGCAATAATCTTCTAGCATGCACGTGTATGACACAAATAGTACCTGTATTAAAGCTGCAAAAGCAGTAATGAGGAGCTGCTCGGATAACCGGTTGTGCACAGCATTGTTGATTTATGAATAATTTATTTTATTTGTAGCCTGCTGTAATATGTTTGTAATCAATATTACAATAACTTTGTAAATACCTGATTGAGAACGGGATTTATATTAGATGCTGTATTGGTTTAATAATATTTTATTATTTGATATTAATTTTATAGTATATAATTTAATATTCATTTTATATTATATAATGTGATCTTGTTTTATAATTATCAGAACTTAGTTAAAGGGGTTTTATCGTTACAAAGATCATGTCTCAGATTATGGGGACAGTAAAAATAAGCACTTTTGTAATTGGGTTGCATTACCTCTGTCACTTGGTTTAGCAGATATGAGCTTCTCTGTAAAACTGTCTTTTATTTCTGCTGTTGCTGGTCAGAACGCCGCCTCACACCCTAGACACGCCCCCTGCACTGTGATTGGCTGGCTGACATTTCATTCAGCCTGTTGGGATACGCCACTAGACAGGAAACGCCCCGGCCACGCCCCCTGTGCTGTGATTGGCTGCCTACACACTCTGTGTTTACTCCCCTCTGAGCTGTTAAAATCGATAGTGAAACCATGGTCTGCTGGCTCGTGGTACATCTCCCAGCTTTAGGGTCAATTTTCTGGGCAATTACTGGCTGTTTAAGGGGCTTTTGCCAAGAGGTTGTTTCACCTTCTCACAGGTCCAGTCCTTAAACTGCTACTTGGAAAAGAAGGCGTTCTGTTCCTCAGATCGAATGCAAGCCCCGCCTCCTTATGACGTCATCACCTGTAGTGTATAACATAGGGATTCAACACTGTGTCTGCATAAGCTGCTTGTATAGTACAGTGCATAGGTGATTAGCCCTGCAAGCCAGAGGTTGGGAGTTCAAGCCCCATCAGTATTTTTTTTTCTTTTCTTTAAAATTTACACATATGTAAAGATATGAAAATATATGTGTAGACATCTATAATTTTATTCATATACACACACAAAGCTCCCCTATATAGTGTCCCATCCTTGCAGTCACACCAAGCACTTCCAACATACGTGATACAATGCATATATTCTGGGGGATGAGAAATGATATAGGGGAGCCCTGTATGTGTATATATATCATTATAGAGATTAACATATATATTTTAGGTCTCTCTACATATGTGTAGAATTTAGGGGGGGGAAACCCTGTGAGGGACTAGAACTCCAAACCCCTTCGTTGTAAAAGCAATAGTCTATCACTGCTCTACCCGCTGCACCACCAGCCCAAGTCAGTAAAAAGGTGTGTAGGGCCTTCTCTGAAAGCTGATTTGCTTCTCCCCCCATTGTTTTCACTCACATGTCACTGACAGGAAGCAGAGATTTTAACAGCTGTTGGCTTTCAGTTGTGTGTAAACTAAGACATATGACAGGTGCTGGCTGGAGTTTGGAGCCTCAAGGCTGAAGACATAAGCAGGCAGGAGGCTACAGAGCTGTTATATCCAGACAACCTTCTGCATCCCCTGCTTTAAACAAAATGATGATGTCACAGTTCTTCAGTGAGGGAAGACATGCCTCCTGGGAGGAGAGACACGCCTGCTGACAGGAGAGACACGCACCTGTATTTCAAACTCAATTTGTGAAAATTAGCAGAACAGCACGAGCAGCTCAAACGATAACACCCCTTTAAGATCACTTTAGTGTGAGTCTGTCAGGAATTCTGCTGAGCCTTTATGCACACCTCTGGCACACCAACCATAGCAGTTACGATACACCACATTTATGAACGGCCCTGCAACACTTTCATACATACTGACAAATTCTACACTATCTACTGAGAAATACAACTGTCGAGTCTGCACCAGTTTTCATAAATGTTGCCCCTAGTTTAAGCTGTCTCTTAAAGGTAAGTTACCACACATTTTCCTTCAAAGCCACTGAAGGTAAATGTAGTAATACACAGTACCCAGAGCGCACTTACGATAGCAGCTGCTCTAGGCACTGGCATGTGGTTGTGCTCTCATGCATCTAAAGCATAAATTGATGTGGAGGAGTCACTTGGAGAAAAAAAGGCCACACAGGTCCTGGGATTCCAACCACTGTGACATCCTCTTCTTCCTTCTCCTCCACCATTTCCAAGACCAAGCGTTTCTCTGCTGCCGATGTGCCGGAGCAGCATGAGCAGGCACCAGTCCCAGACACTGTCAAACGATAGCCACCGCCACCTTCTTCTTTCACCAGTTTGACCTGCACGCCGTACAGACGCCAGTCTGGCACCCAGCCTTCTGTGTCCCAGGTGTTGGAGCATAAGAAAAGCTTTCACCCAAACCATCCCAAAGCCAAAATCCTGAATGTTGGCATTTCCAGGCTGTTGGCCTTGGAAATGTTGCCTTTCACCTGATGGACACAGATGGGTTCCGCCACATCATGGTCCTGGCATGCCCCAATGTGAGATGCAGAGCAGGCATTTCTTTGCCAGAAAAGCCGTCCCTTCCCTGGCCAGCCACGTGGCAGAAAAAATCTCCAGCGTGTTGGCTGCATCTGTGTCCACCAAAGTCCATCTCACTACAGACACATGGACTAGTAAGCACGGTCAAGGGTGTTTTACGTCTCACTAACTGCTCACTGGGTGAGTTGGGTGGATGACAGAGCCTCTGGTGATGATGTTGGGTCTTGAGCTCAGCGGAAACTCTTCCACAATGCTGGGATGGTGTAGGGTCCAGATCCCCAACCTCCACAGGTAGCATCACGTGCCAAGAGAAACCAGGCCATTCTGAAATTAATGTGTCTTGGAGACCATCAACACACAGATCTGTGCACTCAGATCGACCAGTGGCACCAGGCAAGGTGGTGTGCGACAACGGGAAAAATCTCCTTGGTGCCCTTAAGATCAGTAGATTGATGCACATCCCTTGCCTGGCACATGTCCTGAATCTGGTTGTGCAGAAATTTCCCAAGTACTACCCATGTCTGGTCTTTCTGCTGAGGAAGGCTCGAGGTTTTAGTTCACACTTCCAGCGTTCGCACCCTGCTTCGGCATGACTGGCAGCATTTCAGTATCATCTGGGTCTCCCCACCAACTGTCTCATTGTTGATGTGGCAACATGCTAGAATTCCACCCTCCACATGCTCCAGCAATTGTGGCAGGAGCATATTGCCATTATGCAGTATGAAGTGTCACATGGCCTGACAAGCAGTGGTGTGGACCTCGCGGTGTTGAGCCATAGAGAGTGAAAGCAGGTGAAAGATTTCTGCACAATCCTTCACAGTTTTGAAGACGCCACCAAAATGGTCAGTTAGGATGATGCCCCTGTCAGCATTACCATTATGGTCATATTTTTACTGGAACAAGTTTTGGACACTCTGCATCAGAAGGTCCCAGCAGTGATTGAGGGGGAGGCGGACACAGATGTGGATACAGAGCCTTACTCACTGTCGGGTGTAGAGTGCCCGACTGTTTCCCAAATTTATCGGCCTTCTTTAGGCGGTAGTTCAAGGTCCAGGGCTGGTGCAGGATGGCACTTAAGCTCACAGAGTACAGCGCATAAGGCTAGCCAGGGCTGTGGTGGCACTCAGGATGAGGAAGTGGAGGAGGATGATGAGGCAGGACTGGACACCAACCGTACCGATTTCCCTTCAGTGGTAAGAGGTTGGCACAGATTTCAGGAGGAGGAGGAAGAGGGGGAAAATCTGTTTAGTGCCCCTCGACCCTGAGGCTTGGGAGATCCCAGAAGCATCTCACACATGAGTGCTTGGATGCTACATTACCTGCAACATGATTCACGCATCAAGGCAATCAAAATGAACAGCGGTTACTGGGTGGCAACCCTTCTTGATCCACATTACAAATCAAAAGTCAGCAATTTCCTTCCACCTACACAAATTGACAGTAGAATGCAGGATTGACCAACCCGAGACATCTGTTGCGTCTTCTTCATGTTCTAATGTCACAGTCAAACAAAGTCAGCAACATGCCAGCTGTAGAATGGCAAGTAGCCATAGCAGCAGCATCAGCAGCAGGCAGTGTGGCAGAAGCCTACTGGATGACATGTGGCAATTGTTTTTTACCACCTCAATAACACCTGTAAGGCAGGGCAGCATTCAGACACATAGAGACCGCCTTAAGACCATGACAACCTGCGGCTCAACCCCGATGTTTTTTGGACTTGGTCCGGACTCAATCAACTTCTGGGTGTCCAAACTGGATGAATGGCCTTGTAACGGCTGGGTAGTGGATCTACTGGACCACCTCAAGAGATGGCAACAACCGTGCCAGGGAGCGGAGTCTAAGTAGGTCACGGTTTTCCCCAGAGCCCGCCGCAAAGCGGGATGGACTTGCTGCGGCGGGATTCTACCAGGTCGCTACCCCTGACGCGGCGGGCTTGCGGTGTCGGCCGAGGTGCAGCAAGGTACAGAATCGTGAGAAAAGAACCGTAGTCGTGGGCAGGCAGGAAGGTCAGGGCAGGCGGCAGAGGTTCGGAGTCGAGAACCGTAGCAAGAGGTCGGGTACATGGCAAGGCAAGAACACACTTAAAGAACGCTTTTTCTAGGGCACGAGGCAACATAGATCCAGCAGGGAAGCACCGTGGGCCGAACCAATATATAGGGGCAGCGCCCGGCAATTAGCCAATTACCGGCGCGATGGCCCTTTAAGTTTACAAGAGCGGGCGCGCGCGCCTCGGCCGGCAGAGGACGTGGACGGAACAAGAACTTGGTGTGGTGAGTACAGAGGGCGAGTGCGCCCGCGGCTCGTCCCGCGGTGCTACCCGTCCCCGGCAGGCATCCCGGGGAGAGGGCACGGGTGCGCCCGTGGCCCGCGGACCGGAGCGCAGTGCCACCTGCTACATTCCCCCCCCCCCCCCTTAGGTCTCGCCCTCTTCTTAGGCCGAAGGAACCTGCGAATAGGATCTTGGTTCAAAATGTTAGAATCCGGTTCCCAGGACCTCTCCTCGGGACCAAAGCCCTTTCAATCAACAAGAAGGAACCGCTTACCCCTGACGGTCTTCATGGCCAAGATGTCCTTTACTTCAAACACATCAGAAACTCTACCAATGGAGACGGAGACGCACTCCTCTGAGAGAATCAGTTCAAGACCAGAAGCTTTAGGAGGGAGACGTGGAAGGCGTTCGGAATCCGGAGAGATGGGGTAGGCAGAGCTTGTAGGAAACCGGGTTCAGCTGCTGAAGTACTCTGAAGGGCCCCAGAAACCACGGGCCCAATTTATAGCTGGGGATAGTGAGGCATATGTATCTGGAAGAAAGCCAAACATTGTCCCCTGGGAGGAATGTAGGAGAAGGTATTCTTCTCTTGTTAGCCTGGGCCGAAGCCTGGAGTAAGGCATGTCGGGTCTCCCGCCAAACGGCCTTGATATCCCGAACTTGGTTGTCCACAGCGCGTACCTTGGAAGCCATAGCCGAGGGTAGAGATGGGCGAATTTCCTGAAATTCGGTTCGTTCACTTCGCCGAATTTCCCGACAAAAAATAACTTCGTTCCGAATTACTTCGGGACGAATCACGTTAAAGAGCAGCTATTTCCAGGCTAAACAGAGCCTGCAGGGTGATGTAGAACATTGTGCCATGCTTAAATATGCAGAGGGAGCTTGGTTTGGTCTTCATACAATGTTGTGTTTTAGTATGACACGCACATGACTGCCGCCGCTCTTAGAATCGCTTGACTAGAAAATTCCCTGGGCACTTAAGAGGGCAAAACGGACCAAAAAACTGAAGCAGGAATGTTGCCTGATAAAGTTATGCCAGCGACAGCTGGAAAAAAACAAGCTGAGGGCTAAGGTGGCAACATCAGTGACAGAGTGTGGAGGTGACGGCGGCAGCCACAGAAGCAGGAGGTCAGAGAGTGGCACAATGACATTCTGGAGGTGAAAAAAACAGGAGAAGGCCACAGAGTGGCACAATGACACAGTGTGTAGGTCATGGCAGCAGCCACAGCAGCAGCATGAGGTCAGACAGTGGCACAATGACAGAGTGTGTAGGTCATGGCAGCAGCAGCATGAGGTCAGACAGTGGCACAATGACATTCTGGAGGTGGCAAAAACAGGAGTAGGCCAGAGATTAGGACAATGACACAGTGTGTAGGTCACGGCAGAAGCCACAGCAGCAGCATGAGGTCAGACAGTGGCACAATGACACAGTGTGTAGGTTACGGCAGCAGCCACAGCCGCAGCATGAGGTCAGACAGTGGCACAATCACATTCTTGAGGTTGAAAAAACAGGAGTAGGCCACAGAGTGGGACAATGACACAGTGTGTAGGTCACGGCAGCAGCCACAGCAGCAGCATGACGTCAGACAGTGGCACAATGACAGAGTGTGTAGGTCACGGCAGCAGCCACAGCAGCAGCATGAGGTCAGACAGTGGCACAATGACATTCTGGAGGTGGCAAAAACAGGAATAGGCCACAGAGTGGCACAATGACAAAGTGGCTAGGTCACGGCAGCAGCCACAGCAGCAGCATGAGGTCAGACAGTGGCACAATCACATTCTGGAGGTGGCAACACTGGAGTAGGCCACAGAGTGGCACAATGACAGAGAGTGGAGGTGACAGAGGCAGCAGCATGAGGTCAGACAATGGCACAATGACATTCTGGAGGTTGCAAAAGAGGAGTAGGCCACAGAGTGGCAAGATGACAGGGGGGGGAGGTGACGGAGGCAGGAGCAACAGCATGAGGTCAGAGAGTGGCACAAAGACACAGTGTGGATGTCATGGCACCAGCCACAGCAGCAGCATTAGGTCAGGCAGTGGCAAAATCACATTCTTTAGGGGGCAAAACAGTAGTAAGCCACAGAGTGGCACAATGACACAGTGTGGAGGTCACGACAGCAGCAGCCACAGCAACAGCATGAGGTCAGACAGTGGCACAATGACATTCTGGAGGTGGCAAAACAGTAGTAGGCCACAGAGTGGCAAAATGACACAGTGTGGTGGTTACGGCAGCAGCATGAGGTCAGACAGTGGCACAATGACATTCTGTAGGTGGCAAAACAGTAGTAGGCCACAGAGTGGCACAATGACACAGTGTGGAGGTCACGACAGCAGCAGCATGAGGTCAGGCAGTGGCACAATGACATTCTGGAGGTGGCTAAAACAGGAGTAGGCCACAGAGTGGCACAATGACAGAGAGTGGAGGTCAAGACAGCAGCCACAGCAGCAGCATGAGGTCAGGCAGTGGCACAATCACATTCTGGAGGTGGCAAAACAGTAGTAGGCCACAGAGTGGCACAATGACACAGTGTGGAGGGCATGGCAGCAGCAGCATGAGGTCAGGCAGTGGCACAATGACATTCTGGAGGTGGCAAAAACAGGAGTAGGCCACAGAGTGGCACAATGATACAGTGTGTAGGTCATGACAGCAGCCACAGCAGCAGCATGAGGTCAGACAGTGGCACAATGACATTCTGGAGGTGGCAAAATAGTAGTAGGCCACAGAGTGGCACAAAGAAACAGTGTGGAGGTCACGACAGCAGCAGCATGAGGTCAGGCAGTGGCACAATGACACAGTGTGTAGGTGACCACAGCAGCAACAACAGCAGCAGCAGCATGAGGTCAGAGAGTGGCACAATGACACAGTGTGGATGTCACGGCACCAGCAACAGCAGCAGCAGCATGAGGTCATAGAGTGGCACAATGACAGACTGTTGAGGTGGGTGGCAATACCAGTCCCTGGTAAAGATGGTTGGTGGCAGATGGAGATACTGTCAGCAGATGTGTGGCTTCAGGCGGGTGGCAGCATCAGAATCGTGGCTGAGGCAGGTAGTTTGAACCCAGACTCATTTCTCACAGTTTGGGTGAGGCGTCATGGCTGATGTAGTCTGACGCCTAAGGCATTGGTGTGGTGAAATCCTGGCCGATCCACGCCTGATTCATCTTGACAAAGGTCAGTCGTTCCACATTTCCCGTGGACAAGCGGGTTCTCCTTGGGGTAACGATGGCCCCCGCCGCACTGAACACCCACTCTGATGCCACACTACTGGCCGGGCAGGACAGCTTCTCCACTGCAAACTCGGCAAGTTGCGGCCACACATCCAGTTTGGCTGCCCAGTAGTCCAGCGGATCTTCTAACTGGGGTGGCAGAGTGCTGTCCAAGTAGGCCACCACCTGTTGGTTCAGGGTCTGCTCCAGGTCCTGCTGCTGCTGCTGCTGCTGCTGGCGACTGCCCTCCTCACTAGGCGGGTGAAGGAAGCTGCTCATCAGTGACTCCAGACTTAGGTTGCTGCTGATGGAGCTGGTACTGCTCCGACCCCCCCACCTTCCCCCAGCAGCCGTGGCAGTAGTACGTGAGCGCTGAAGAACCCCCCGGTCAGACCTGTCAGAGGAGGGACGATGCCGCACATAGGCAGCGGCCAACTGACTACGGAGGATTTCCCTATAGTATTTGAGTTTGTCCTCCCTCTCAATAGCTGGGAAAAAGGCTCCCATTTTGGACCGGTAGCGAGGGTCCAATAGGGTGGAGAGCCAGAAGTCATCCCTCTGCCGGATGCTGACTATTCGGCTGTCACTAGCCAGGCAAATCAGCATGCTGCGGGCCATCTGCACAAGTGACTCCGAGGGGCTCCCTGCCTCCATCTCCACTGTATACTGCCATGGTGCTTTCGGGTCATCTGCCTCGTCTTCCTCATCTCCATCTACCTCCTCCAGCTGCTCCTGCTCCTCCTCTCTTGTCACCTGGGTAGAAAATCCACTCATTTCACCAGACAATGCTTCTGCTCCAATGTCCTCCTCCTCCTCCTCCCTTTCAGTCCCCACCAGACTCATGTGGCCGCGAGATGTAGTCGCCACGTCTCCAGTCCCCTGCCCAGACAGATTTTTCAGCATCTGTTCCAGGACATGAAGCAGTGGAATGACGTTATTCATCCCGTAGTCCTGATGACTGACAAATAACGTCGCCTCCTCGAATGGCCTCAACAAACGGCAGGTGTCACGCATGAGACGGATTGTTTTTGTCACCACAGCAGAAAACAACACTTCATCAACCCCTGGATGTAAATTGCGGCAAACAATTGAGCAACCACAAACTACGAGCTTTGGAGCATGCTACAATGGCGTGTTTTCTAAGCTACACAACAAGAGAAAAAATTGTAATTAACCTTCGCTTGTGAATTATGCTACAAGAAAATAGTAATTTTTGGCGGTGAAAAAGACAGTTTATTTTTGTCACCACAGCAGAAAAACAACGCTCAATTAACCCCTTGATGTAAATTGCGCCAAACAATTGAGCAACCATAAACTACAAGCTTTGTAGCGTGTTACGATGGCGTGTTTTCTACGCTACACAACAAGAGAAAAAATTGTAATTAACCTTCGCTTTTGAATTAGGCTACAGGAAAATTGTATTTTTTGGCGGTGAAAAAGACGGTTTCTTGGAGTCACCACAGCAGAAAAACAACGCTTAATTAACCCCTGGATGTAAATTGCGCCAAACAATTGAGCAACCACAAACTACAAGCTTTGTAACGTGTTACAATGGCGTGTTTTCATCCTCGCTATATAGTGGCGCTGAGCCCAGACCACATAGTAGATATCTGGCTGAGGGAACCGGATGGGACAGAGGTGGGTTGAGGACAGGTGAGGGCCGCTGACCCGCTCCCGGGCCATGCCAACTAAGGGTTGTGTCTGACGTTCCCACCAACTCTTGGCTGGGGTTGTCAGATGTCATCTGGGAGGAAGTGGATGACATAGTCAAACCAATGAAGAACCATTGGGTTGCTAGTCAGTACACGGCCGCTAGATGACAGCGGCAGTTGTGGCCTCACCGAGTGACCCCTGCTGAGACGTCCCCTTGCTGTGTTACGACCTGGGCCTGGAATGTTTGTGCCTCTGCCACTCGCAGGTGAAGAGCCTGCCACCTCTCTGTCTGACATACTGTTTGTTCTAAAATGTACAGACACTGTTTGATGAAGATATCTGTATATGATAAATACACACCCTGTATTTGACTCCAAATGAACCCACTAACAAGCTTGGAAACCCCTTGGATATAAATTGCGCTCCACAAATGGGCAGGAAAAATTGACTTGTATGTGCCGTTTAAAAACTCTGTGTATTTTACTGAATATAAAAGCACAAACAGGCTTAATTAACCTTCGGATATGAACTATGCTACAGAATTTCTTCTGTGGCGGTGAAAAACAAAGTTTCTTTTACTGTGTACAACTGCAGAAAAACGCTTAATTAACCGCCGGATGTAAATTGCGCAAAAGAATTGAGCAACTAAAAACTAAGAGCTTTGTAGCGTGTTACAATGGCGTGTTTTCTACGCTACACAACAAGAGAAAAAATTGTAATTAACCTTCGCTTGTGAATTATGCTACAGGAAAATTGTAATTTTTGGCGGTGAAAAAGACGGTTTATTTTTGTCACCACAGCAGAAAAACAACGCTTAATTAACCCCTGGATGTAAATTGCGCCAAACAATTGAGCAACCACAAACTACGAGCTTTGTAGCGTGTTACAATGGCGTGTTTTCTACGCTACACAACAAGAGAAAAAATTGTAATTAACCTTCGCTTGTGAATTAGGCTACAGGAAAATTTTATTTTTTGGCGGTGAAAAAGACGGATTCTTGGAGTCACCACAGCAGAAAAACAACGCTTAATTAACCCCTGGATGTAAATTGCGCCAAACAATTGAGCAACCACAAACTACGAGCTTTGTAGCGTGTTACGATGGCGTGTTTTCTACGCTACACAACAAGAGAAAAAATTGTAATTAACCTTCGCTTGTGAATTATGCTACAGGAAAATTTTAATTTTTGGCGGTGAAAAAGACGGTTTATTTTTGTCACCACAGCAGAAAAACAACACTTAATTAACCCCTGGATGTAAATTGTGCCAAACAATTGAGCAACCACAAACTACGAGCTTTGTAGCGTGTTACAATGGCGTGTTTTCTACGCTACACAACAAGAGAAAAAATTGTAATTAACCTTCGCTTGTGAATTATGCTACAGGAAAATTGTAATTTTTGGCGGTGAAAAAGACAGTTTATTTTTGTCACCACAGCAGAAAAACAACACTTAATTAACCCCTGGATGTAAATTGCGCCAAAAAATTGAGCAACCACAAACTACGAGCTTTGTAGCGTGTTACAATGGCGTGTTTTCTACGCTACACAACAAGAGAAAAAATTGTAATTAACCTTCGCTTGTGAATTAGGCTACAGGAAAATTGTATTTTTTGGCGGTGAAAAAGACGGTTTCTTGGAGTCACCACAGCAGAAAAACAACGCTTAATTAACCCCTGGATGTAAATTGCGCCAAACAATTGAGCAACCACAAACTACGAGCTTTGTAGCGTGTTACAATGGCGTGTTTTCTACGCTACACAACAAGAGAAAAAATTGTAATTAACCTTCGCTTGTGAATTATGCTACAGGAAAATTGTAATTTTTGGCAGTGAAAAAGACGGTTTATTTTTGTCACCACAGCAGAAAAACAACGCTTAATTAACCCTGGATGTAAATTGCGCCAAAAAATTGAGCAATCACAAACTACGAGCTTTGTAGCATGTTACAATGGCTTGTTTTCTACACTACACAACAAGAGAAAATTTTTTAATTAACCTTCGCTTGTGAATTATGCTACAGGAAAATTGTAATTTTTGGCGATGAAAAAGACGGTTTATTGTTATCACCACAGCAGAAAAACAACGCTTAATTAACCCCTGGATGTAAATTGCGCCAAAAAATTGAGCAACCACAAACTACGAGCTTTGTAGCGTGTTACAATGGCGTGTTTTCTACGCTACACAACAAGAGAAACAATTGTAATGAAACTTCACTTGTGAATTAGGCTACAGGAAAATTTTATTTTTGGGCGGTGAAAAAGACGGTTTCTTGGAGTCACCACAGCAGAAAAACAATGCTTAATTAACCCCTGGATGTAAATTGCGCATAAGAATTGAGCAGCCAAAAATGAAGTGGTTTTTGTATTGTAAAAACACTGTTTCTTTAAATGAATACAACACAAACTGGCTTAGATCCCCCTTGGATATTCAATGTGCTGTGAGCAGATAGCATTAAAATGTATATGCAGCTGCAGTGGACGCACACTGGACTTCAGATCCAATACCCCAAAAAATCAGAAATAGAACATTAAGAGAAGCAGTCTCTGAGACAAGCTGAGACACCCCACAAAATTCGCTGTATAAAAATCAGTTCTTCAGTAAGAGCTATCACAAACAGCCTCAGCAGCACCTTCCCTAGTCAGTACAGTGAGGAGTGTGAGCTCCCAGCGTCCGCCCGGACTTATATAGTGCGGTGACGTCACAGAATCCCGCCGGTCTCTGATTGGCTTCATATCTGCATATGTCATGCAGGCTATGCCCTTCTTCCTCCCAGAGTGCTTTGCCCCATGTAACGCCATGTGCTCGCAGCCTTTTTATCAATCAAAAGCACTCTTCGTTCACCCGAAGTCCCCCAAACTTCGACTTCGTTCAGAACCGAAGTTTTCCTGAAATTCTAAACGAATTCCACTTCGTTAGAATCAATTCGCCCATCTCTAGCCAAGGGGAGGTGAGGGCGTGGGTGATGACCATAGACCACAAAGAATGGAGAAACACCCGTAGCATCAGAGACCCAATGATTGTAGGAGAACTTGGCCCATGGAAGCAGCTCGGACCAATCGTCCTGTCGACTGGATACAAAAATGACGCAGGTATTCCCCCAAGATCTGATTTACTCTCTCCACTTGTCCATTCGTCTAGGGATGATAGGCAGAAGAGAAGTCCAACTTGACTTGCAAGCGAGAACACAGGGCACGCCAAAATCTGGAGACAAATTGGACACCCCGATCGGAGACGATGTGCGAGGGTAACCCATGCAGACGAAAAATGTGATGGAAGAAATGACTTGCCAATTGAGGAGCCGAAGGAAGACGGGGAAGGGGCACGAAGTGGGCCATCTTCGAGAATCGGTCCGTGACCACCCAGACGACAGAATTCCCTGAAGAAGAAGGAAGATCTGTGATGAAATCCATGCCAATATGTGTCCATGGGGACTTTGGGACGGGTAGAGGGACTAAGAGACCCGCGGGCCTATGGCGTGGGACCTTGTTCCGGGCAGACATGGCACAGGAGAGACCAAAATCCTTGATGTCCTGGAGCAGAGTTGGCTACCAGTAGTGCCGTGAGATAAGAGCGTAGGACTTCCGTATGCTGAGGTGACCGGTGGGACACTATGAAGAACTGCAGGAGCCACGTAGACCAGCCATTCAGGGGCAATGATGTGCTGAGATACAGGTTCTTCTCCGGCAGCGTCAGAAGCACGGGAGAGGGCGTCCGCCTTGTCATTTTTTTTCAGGCTGGAAGTGGACTTAAAAGTCAAAAGGAGAAAAAGAGGCACCCTGGCCTGGGGGTTTTAAAATTTGGATCTAAAGGTACGGGAGGTTTTGTGGCCCGTAAAGACGTCAAATGGAGTCGAGCCCCCTCCATTTGATGTGCCATTCCCCCAGACCCAAATTTGATGCCCAACATTTCCCGATCCCCGATGGCATAATTAGTTCCCCCGGTGAAAGGTCTTAAAAAGAAACCGCATGTGAGCGTCTTCCCTTTTGGGGGGCCCCTTCTGATAAGGACCGCCCCGCTCCCACGGACGAGGCATAAACCTCTAGGCAAAAGGGGTTTCCAAAATCAGGACGGACCAGATGGTGGGGGGAAAAAGCAGACTTCATTCGGAGAATGCTTCCTTGGTGCCGGGGGCCAAGATTGGATTTGCGTTTTCCTTGTGAAGCCACGATGGGAGCCACCAGTGTGGAAAAAGGGGGGAATAAATTTCCCGGTAGTAATTGGGGGAACCCAAGGAAGCGTTGTATCGCCAAGCCCGACAGGTTGGATCGCAGAGAGTTTAGCTGGGTCCTCTGTACCCCCGAGGGAAACTATGAAAACAGGAATGGGGGTTGGCCGGGTGAAACCCCGACACTTCCCCAGTTTGGCAAACATGGGGTTTCCCCCGCAAACGTGCAAACCTGCGCCCCTTTTACCCGATGAGATAAAATGTCTGGAAAAAATTAGGATTGTCCGATACACTAGAGCGGTATAAAAACAATCCCCGAAGATGTCATTAACAAATTCCCTGAAATACAGCTGATGTTGCAAAGCCCAAAAGGGGATCACGAAAATTTGAATGCCTGTCACGAGTATTAAAAGCCGTTTTCCCCCTCATCCCCCTCTCGAATTTTGATGAGGGTTTTGACTCCTTGGTCCAATTTAGAAACCCCTTCGTCCCCCGGAGTCGATCGAAAGAGCTCGGAGTCAGTGGTAGGGGAAAAGCGATTTTTCACCGTGATTTTTTTTAGCTCCTGTAATCTATACACGGACAAAGTGAGCCCTCCTTTTTTTTTTTTTCTGTACAAAAAGGAAGAAAACCCCGGAAACCGGCTGGAGAGGAGGATTTTCGAATAAAACCTTTTTTTAAATTTTCCTGTTATAGGCCACATGGCTGAGTTCAGTACGGACAGGGGTAGACCCTTTCCCCCCGGGGGTGGTACCGGGGAGGAGGTCAATCGGGCGTCATACGGGCCTGTGGGGCCCAACTTTCACGCCCCGTTTCTCCCAAATAGTGCCCAAAATCCTGGGATCCCCTGGGAACCTGGCAGAGGGGCTTAAAGGATGACTGTGGAGAAAAGGTGGGCACGGGGTGGTGCCCCAAAGAGATTGGCACCCATCCCCCCCCAGGACCTGCCTGCTTCCCAAACAAGCGAGGGGTGTGACGTTGAGCCAGGGACCCAACAGGATCGCCGAGGAAAACACAGGCAGAACGTGAAAAGGATTTTTCCTTGTGCAAGACCCCCCACGGAGGAACACTGGCCGGGGTAAAAATTTAATGGAGTCACTAGAAGCCCCCAATGCAAAAAATTTTTAACACCCCCCAGGGAAAGGAGGCGGTAACGGCACCAAAACTAAGAAATTTGGGGGGGTCCCGGGGGGGAGGGGGAAATTTTAGCCTGCATCCGGTTTTACCTCCCCCGGGCAAATCAATCGGGGGGGGGATTTACACCTGGGGGATCTCCTTACCCGGGCGGCGTTTCCCCCAGCGTGGGGACCACTCCGGCACCCCCTGTGTGGTCCGGGCGGCGGCAGAAAAAAGACCACCCGCAGGGGAAGCTTCATCCGAAAGTGGGCCGGGCCACCTGCAGGGGGTTTCCTGTTGGAGACCTGCGGAATTGGTAGCGGAGATCTCTGGAACACAGGGGCCCGACGAGGGATTGGAGGTTGTGCCCCAAATCACGTTCCTGGGAGTCCTCCTGTCCTCCCTGAAACGCCTCTAGCGAGTGGCCGGTGGAAATTTACCCAGGGAAGGCGGAAAATCTCGGCTGCAAGTCGTCCTTCACCTGCAAGACAGACCTTTTTTGAATGTCCAGAGGGCGGGGTTTGTTCCGGGGCACTAGATGCTAGGGTGCGGACTGGACCGCATATCACCAAAAGGGGGAGTCCCCCGCAAAGGGTTTAGGAGCGCTGTCTCGGGAGAAAAACGCAAACCCCTGTTCCCGACAAAGTGCGGGAATTTAGGAGGGAAGGGCCCGTAAGTCCCCTGTTAAGGGGGGAGTTTTTAGTCCCAAAGGGTTCACCCAAGCCGAGCCTTTCCGTATAGCAGGCTCCCCAAACGCCACTCTTGGCCTTTCAGTGGGGATTGGGGTCGGCCATCTGTCAACGGATGGTGCACTGTGTATTTAAACCTCTGCAAAAGCTCTCGGGTTCCCCATCGAACGTTGGGGGTAATGGGTTGACGATAGCTTCAGGACTATTGGATGCCGGAGGCGATGGAATCACGGTGAGAATAGACGGTTGCTCTGCTGGAGAAGCCTAAGTGTCTGTCGCATCATGGCGAGAAAGCTGCCCAATTGATGTTGCCTGTTGTGCTATCTGCTGCGAGTGATGGGCAACATTGGTCATAAGGATCGCAAGACTTCGCAGGGGCACCTCGCAAGATCCTTGGATGGATCTTACTGTAACGGCTGGTAGTGGATCCACTGGACACACCGCAAGCGATGGGCAACAACCGCGCCAGGTAGCGGAGTCCTAAGTAGGTCCGGTTTTTCACCAGGAAAGGGTGGGGCCCCGCAGCAAAAGCGGGTAGGACTTTCGCGGCAGGATTCTACCAGGTCACTCCCTGCGTGGCGCGGCTTGGAGGTGGCGCTGAGGTGCAGCAAGGCACAGAATCGTGATGAAAGATTGTAGTCGTGGGCTGGCAGGTGGGTCAGGGCAGGCGGCATTAGGTTCGGAGTCATGAAAGTAGAAAGAGGTCGGATTACACGGCAAGGCAAGAAATCTCACTTAAAGAATGCTTTTTCTAGGGCACGATGGCAACATGAATCCAGCAGGGAAGCACCGTGGGCCAAACCAATATAATAGGGGCCAGCGGCCCAGCTACTTAGCCAATTTCCGGCGCACAGGCCTTTAAATTTTACAAGAGCAAAGCGCACGCACATAGGTGTGGGCACGTGCGCCTCGGCTGGCAAGAGGATGCGACGGAACAGGAACGGGTGTGGTGAGTACAAGAGGGGCAAGTGCGCCCGCGGCTCGTTCAGCGGCAGCGGCGCTACCCGTCCCCGGCAGGCACCCCAGGGAGAGGGCACGGGTGCGCCCGCGGTCCGCGGGTTGGAGCGCGGTGCCACCCGCTACAGGCATGAGCTTGCTCAGCATGCAATAGAAGTTTTATCCTGTCCGGCAGCCAGCGTTATGTCAGAACAAACATTCAGCACAGCTGGCGGAGTGATAACTGACAAATGTATTGTCTTTCTCCCGAGAATGTGGAACGTTTGACATTTACTAATGAATCAAGAAGGGATTCTCTGTCGGACTTTATTGCCCCGGTTGCCGATGTCACTGACTGTAGCACGTCTTCTTCCCAATGTGAACTACACATTCCACATTGAAAAAAAATCAATGACCCTATTGAAAAAATCTTATTTCAAATACTCATTTCTGCTTGCTAATTTTATTCTGGTGTGCCATAGGTCATTTTTGCTGGTTTTGGGGTCATGCTGCTGTAAGAGACAGCGATAGTCAATGTCCTATTCCCAAAAATCTTGTTTCAAATAGTTATTCCTTCTTGCTAATTTTATTAAGTGTCCGTAAGATCATTTTTGCTGTTTTTTTGGTCAGGATACTGTAAAATGGGTGCCAGGGGTGCCAATAGGGCAGTACTCCTGTCAGGGACCCTAATCAAAAAGGGGCCCAGTGATATGTTAAAAACAGGAACTAGTAATGGGTGGGGAAATGGTTAATAGATAACTTACGGCAGCCCTGGCTACCACTGCAGCCAGTTGCATCTCCATGTTCCCTTTTTGGGATGTTCTTGCTGCCACCAGATATATTGACTTGTTCTTGGCCCTAGTGCAATAAGTGATGGGGGTCCTACCTAGTAGTACCCTGTGCCATTTCCAATACCGGTGTCTTCTTATGTGTCAAATTGGCCCTGTAGCAGCTGCTACCACTGTACCTGCTACAGCTACGCTGTCCTCATCTTTTCAGTAAGCAATTGAAAAGAATGAATTATTTTAGCCTGGGAATTTTTTTCTGTGACTCTTAGAGACAAATTGTCTTCACAAAGTTGTACCACGTATCCAGTTTACTGTTACAGATGGTAATTCCAGCTTCTCCTCACCTGTTTCAGTACAAAATTTAACCTGATCATCTTCTTCCATTGGCTTTAACGGGAATCAGCGATTGATCGAGATCGAAAATTGACACGATTTACTTTAAAATCGACAATCGACTCGATCTAGATTTTATTAGTGATTGCTCATCTCTATTTCCATGTAGAACAATTTATCATACCGATCACAGTATTTATGAACAAAAACTAACATTTATTCAAAGATCGCCATGTCATCATCTTCAGGAACATTATCATAACTCTCCAAACCCTGAATTTCATGGTGAATTTCTTGTGACTCCATTTCTTTTAGAATTATTGGCCTCAATCTCTCATGTTGTCTAGCAATAGCACTTTCCTTAAATGAGCACCTCTTGTCCAGGTAGCCTCCCACACCAGGTAAAACCTATCTAAATGATCTGCTAATGTAATGCATGGGGGGAGCTGAAGCAATGCCTGCTGCTAGATCTTATTTTCAGGGAGGCCTTATATTTCTAAGCTTGAAAAAATTGCACTAGGTCTTATTTTTGGAGAATGTCTTATTTTCAGGGAAACAGGGTAATTAGATGACAGTTTTCTTTTCTAATATCTGACTCTGAGGGGTAGCAGTTCCAGATATTTGCTTTACAACAGGCATGTACAACAACAAATGTTAGTCGAATTTTGTAAGGGCATGCTTTGTGACCTGTGCAGAAAAGCAGTATAACAGAGGTAACACATAACATTATAATCGTACCTGAAGCACAGCAACAGCACTCTACAAATGCTAAGAGATACAGTAGTTAAATATCAAATATACAAATATATTTCAAAATGCATTCCTGCTACTTTGTGGATGTTAGCAACCGTTGGTCTCCATCGGTGTCATGACAATCAAGGGTAAAACAATGGCCTCTGTGTTGTTTATGATGTAGGCCTGTCAGACATGTACTTCGATGTATTATACCAGTTATCTAATGATCACTGAGTATAGTCCCATATTGAGACAAGTGAAAAAAAGTATAAAAAATAAAAAGTGTGAAAAAAATAAAAATACAGTAAAACATATACACTGTCCTTTAAAAAAAGCAAAACACAAGCCCCTACACAGCTCTGTACATAGAAAAAAAAATGACTCTCAGACTATAGTGACACAAAAACGTGTTTCCTTTTCTGGATAAAAGTGTTTTTATTTTGTAATAAAAGTAAAACAGAAAAAATATATAAATTTAGCATTGCTGTAGTTTTGTTTCTACCTGCTGAGTAAAGTTAACATGCAATTTATACTGCATGGTGACCGCTGTAAAAAAAAAAAAATGCTATCAGGTTTGCTGTATTTCACTTTGCCTCCCAATAACCTTGGTGAAAATTTATCAAAGTGTCATTTGAACCTCTTAATGGTATCAATGAAAATGTCAATTCATCCCACAAAAAATAAACTCTTAACCAACTCCGTTTTCAGAAAAATAAACAAGTAGTAGCTGTCAAATATAATAAAATAAAAATCTATTTTTTACAAAAATGTTTCTATTGTATAAAAGTAGAAAACTATAAAAAAAATATGCAACATTGATATTGCTGTAATTGTACCGACCTGAATAGTAAAGTTATTATGTCATTTATACCGCACAGCAAACACTGTAAAAATAAAAATTAAAAAACAACGTAGTCTTATGTAAATTTCCTTCAGGGGTGTTGAATACAAAATGGAGTGATTTCTGAAAGGTTTCTGGTACTTTGGGGGCTTTGCAGATGTGACTTGGCACCCACCAAAATCTGTGTTCCTAAAACAAAATAGCGCTTCCTCCCTTTTACGCCTTGTCATACACCCAAACAGCAGTTTACACCCACATACAGTATAAGATATTGCTAAACTTAGAAGAAATTGGATAATTCATTTTGAGGTGCTTATTCACCAACATTACTTGTAGAAAAATACAATTTTGATTTAAAACTGTACATAATTAGAAAAATGTAATTTCTTTATTTTTCATGGCTCAAAGCTAAAAAAGATCTATGAAAACCCGTGGAGTCATTATTCTCATTACACTCCTGGATATATTCCTTAAGGGGTGTGGTTTCCCCAATGAGGTCTTTTTAGAGGTGTTTATTATATTTTAGCACCTAAGGGTGCCTAAGGAAAATCCTAATGAAAATGAGACCCTCAAATCCAGTAGGTGCTTCTCCTATTCTGAGGCTTGGGGTTAAGTCAAATGGGATACTTGAGCCACATGTGGGATATCTCTAAAAAAAAAAAGCAGAATCAGGGAAATTGATATTGATTTGCATGACTCTGTTCATATTTGCTATGCTCCAGTAAAAAATGTATGAAAATTTAACATCTGCCAAAAAATAAATACATTTTAAAATTTCACCTTTACTTTGCTTTCATTTCCGTGAAATACCTAAATGGTTAAGAACTTTTCTAAGTGTTGTTTTGAATACCTTGGGGGTGCAGGTTTTTTATATAGTGTGTTTTATATAGTGTGATTTACGGGGGGTGTCTAACATATAGACCCATCAAAACCATGTCAGAGCTGAAGTGGCCCCTAAAAAAAATCAGTTTTGCTAATTTTCTTGAAAATATAAAAATTTGCTACTTAATTTAAAAGCCCCCTAATGGCCTAAAAAATAAAAGGATGTTTAAAAAATTACAGAAAGTAGACATGTGGCAGATGTTAATTTTTTACTATTTTGTTTGGTATGACTTACATCCCAAATTTTTTTAAGGAAACCGATGTTTTCCAAATACATTGCTTTTAACAGTGATTTTATCAGCTCTGAGTGCACTCATGTTTCTATAGGTTATGGACCTGCTCTCTCCTCCTGTTTGTCTTATCTAATGGCAGGGATGATGTCATCACACAGGTACCCACAAAGAACTGCCAGCAGTTTGAGTGTTATCTGATCTAACAAAGGAGACTAGTTGCTTTTGTTTACTTTAGCTTTGGAGCTCTCTGAACTTTAGATAAACATGTCCTGCTCTCATGTCAGAGCAATTAACAGACACAATTAACAGAACACAGAGCTGATATAATAATCACCCAAAGCCTGATGGGGAAGAGACAGGAAGCATTAATGAAAGCAGGCTGTGGCTGCTTCTGAAGCAGTGATTAGCATATCAGCTTGGCATTCACAGCTCTTCTGATAGCACTGATATGAGAACAGGATATGTTATCTATAAGTGCAGAGAGCTATGGAGCTCAAAGAAAACAAACAGAGGAGACTAATTACTTGTTTGAAATAACACACTCTGTTCTTAAGATGCCGGCAGTCCGACCTGTTTTCATCCCTGCAATCAGATTAGACAGAGCAGAGTAAGAAGGGAGTGCAGGACAGTAACCTAGAGAAGCCTGAGTGCACCTAGAGCTGATAAAATCTATCTTATCTCCTCAACAAAGCCAAAAAAAACACAGCCATATATTTGGAAAACACTCTTCAATTACCAGTCCCTACATGTTTAAAGCTGATCTTTGTAGAACTTTAAGTCCAAAACTGGCTTAATAAAGCAAACACAAAAAACGTATAAGCAGAACTCTGGAAAACGCTAAGGGACAGTCAATCAATGAATACGTAAACTATTTCAAAATACATTTCTGCTACTTTGTGGATACAAGAAAATTTACTGTTCTTAGCGCACAACCTCAAATTCTCCTGTATCCAAAAAGTAGTAGAAATGCATTTTGACAATGGTTAATATGTTCATTGTTTGACTGTCTCTAAGCGTTTGCAGAGTGCTGCTGATCTGCTTTTTGTGTTTGCATTGTTTGTAGCCACAACAGCATGCACCTGCATCATATTCTTTAAGACTGTTTTGGATGTGCTGATCATTTTTCATTTTCGGATTATAATCCTACTTGTGATGGCAATAAAAAATGATCTTTACTAGAGATGGGCGAATTGATTCTAACGAAGTGGACTTCGTTTAGAATTTCAGGAAAACTTCGGTTCTGAGCGAAGTCGAAGTTTGGAGTGATTCGCGGGAACGAAGCGTGTTTTTAATTGATAAAATGGCCACAAGCACATGGCATTACATGGGGCAAAGAACTCTGGGAGGAAGAAAGGAACACCCTCAATGACATGTGCAGAGATGAAGAAAATCAGAGACCGGTGGGATTCTGTGACGTCACCGCACTATATAAGTTCGGACGCAACGCTGGCTGTTCACACTCCTCTCTCTATGCCGTGTTGCAGCTGCAGCAGCCGAAATCTCACACAAAAGAAATTAGTTTTCAACAGCGATTTTTGGGGGGATATCACAGCTTTTATCAGAGACTGCTCCTCTTCCGTTATAATTTTGATTTAGTTTGTGGGGTATTGTAATTGAAGTCCAGTGTGGGTCCAATTCTGCTTCATACACATTTTAATGCCATCTGGTCAGTTCTGGAGCATATTGAATATCCAAGGGTTGTCTAAGCCTGTTTTTGCTTTTGTATTCAGTAAAAGAAACGGCATTTTTACAAGCCACATGCCAGTTAATTTTTTGCTACTGATTTCTTTAACGCAATTTATATCCAAGGGTTAATTAAGCATGTTTGTGCTATTGTAGTCAGTAAAATAAGCGGTGTTTTTAAACTCCAAAGACGAGGAAATTTTTCCTGGTGATTTCGGTAGCATAAATTATATCCGAAGGTTAATTAACCGTATTTCTGCTTTCGTAGACAGTAAAATACACGGCGTTTTAACACACCACATACCAGTAAATTTTTTGCTGCTCATTTCTGTAGTGCAATTTATATCCAAGGGTTGATTAAGCGTGTTTGTGCTATTGTAGTCAGTAAAAGAAACGGTGTTTTAACACGACACATACCAGTTAATTTTTGCTGCCAATTTCTGTAGCGCAATTTATATCCAAGGGTTAATTAAGTGTGTTTGTGCTTTCATATTCAGTAAAATACATGGCTTTTTAACACGCCACATACCAGTTAATTTTTTCTTGGTGATTTCTGTAGCGCAATTTATATCCAAGGGTTACCCAAGCCTGTTAGTGGGTTAATTTGGAGTCAAATACAGGGTGTGTATTTTCATATACAGATATCTTCATTAAACAGAGTCTGTACATTTTTGAACAAACGTTGTCGACAGAGAGGTGGCGGGCTCTTCACATGCGAGTGGCAGTGGCAAAAAACATTTTGGAGCAGGTTCTTGATTGGTTGACTAGGTCATCCACTTCCTCCCAGATGACATCTGACAACCCCAGCCAAGAGTCGGTGGGAATGTCAGAAAAAACCCATAGTGGCCATGGCCCGGGAAAAGCTCAGCAGATCTTACCTGTTCTCAACCCGCCTCTGTCACATCCGGTTCCCTCAGCCAGAGATCTATTATGTGGTCTGGGCTCAGCGCCACTATGCAGCGAGGATGAACAATTTGAGGATAGTCAGCAGCTACTTGGCAGTGAAGAAATGGGGCCGATAGCCTCTGTTTCTTGAGTAGGGCTCAAATATGGATGTGGGGAGTGAATGGGAGATCATGTTGTGAGGGGTCAAACCCTTTCTAACAAGACCCTTTATGAGGACGCATGTGAAGATCCAACAATAATTCGATGATGATGTAGCCGACCGCACTTGGGAGCCGGGTGAAGCAAGGGCTTCATCATTGTCAGGAGAAGAGGGTGTCAGCTTGTGCGTCAGGCAGCAGCACAGCCAGCAAGTGGGTAGTATGGCCGTGAGTCAGCAGGGTAGCAGCAGGTCGAGGTCGGGAGCCAAACGGCCACGTGGTAGAAAACGCGCTTCGCAGGTCCAAGAAAGCAGCACAGGGGCTCAGCGAGGCAGCGGCGGTGGTAGTCACTCAGTGCGGAGCGTTGGCAGTAAATCAGATACTCGGCGGTGTGACAGTTCTTTGCTAAGACACCAAAAGGGCGAATATGGGTGTATGTAGAAATCTGGGGGGTAGAAGTGAAGCGTGGCCAAAGGGAAATAACGTTGGCACCATGGCCTGCGTCAACACATGCGCGTCACCCTCCGGTGGTTGGGAGAAACGTGTCTCAGATGTGATTTGGGCCATCCTGCCGCCGCAGCAACACAGCAGCACAGCGCCAAGTGGCACATGCCATTTCAGCAGTTTAAGGCTCCACCACCCCTGCAGAAGGGAGCTGTTTCTCTTTGCCATCATCTCCCGGTCCAGATGCTCTGCGCCTCGCTACTCATGGCGCCACTATTCAACGAGGGGATTGCAAAAAGACAACAGTATTGGTCCAATCATCCTAAGGTGCAGAAGCTGACCTGTCCCGTCCAAGTTGTTGGTCTGCGTCCCCCCCCTTTCCAAATGGTGGACTCTGCACTGTACAAGAACTAATGGCCTGTGCCGCCCCCAGGTGGAAGGGTTTCCCAATGTAATTTTTCCTTCAAAATATGTATAAAAGGTG